>CM028755.1:46181255-46399968 GCA_016801395.1 Leptodermis oblonga
TGAAAAGTCAATTCTCGCTCAGTCAGCAGCAACTCCCCTTACAGTGTTGAAAGCTTGAAATCCAGCCCAAAATCAGCCCTTACCGGCTCCAAATCCTAATCGCCGGAGACGCCTTGGATTGCATTTACAAGAACCCAAATGTACGTACCCATCGAAGCCCGAGTCAAAGACCTTCTCTCTTGCATGACCCTGCAAGAAAAGATCGGTCAGATGACCCAGATTGAAAGCTCCGCCGCCCCCTCTGTCCTCCGGGACCTTAGCATAGGTACTTCCGACTGCCCTTTTTGCAGCGAAATTGAAAAAAACTTGTTAATTGAACTAAATATTCACTGATTTGTATGAAGGAAGTGTGATGAATGTCGGCGGAATTGCGCCTTCGGAGAAGGCTTCGTCTTCCGAATGGGCTGACACGGTCGATTGTTTCCAGAGGGAAGCTTTGGAGTCCAGACCACGGATTCCTATCATTTATGGGATTGATGCTATTCATGGAAACAACAATGTTTAGGTGCTACAATTTTCCTCACAATGTTGGCTTAGGGCCACCAGGTTGGTTCTGGATGAACTTATCGCTTGAGTAATCAATGGTAGTTGTGAATTGGAGCTTAAATTCAATGAAAAGAAAAAACAAAAAACCAAAAAAAAAAAACAAAAAAGAAAAAAGGAAGAAGACGATGAACAGTAAACGGACAAAAATGCCTTTGAAAAAAGGCATGTGTATGCACATGATGCTGATTCCGTCACATCTAACAGTGGTTAACGGGGAAAGTACATTTTCAGCCCGTTAAAATTAGTTCAGGTACATTCGTGGCTAAAAAAAAGTAAAAGTACTAAACCAGACACAAATGAAAAGTAAAAGTATATTAGAGGTAGTTCACTATTTCTAAAACACTTTTTACATTATAAAACTATTTTCCAAAAACCTAAATTCAAATCAAAACTCAAAACTTCACTAAAGAACATGCCTATAATTATGTGTGGCAAAAATTAACTCACGCTTAAAAAATAAAAATATTAATGTAATAAATAGTAACAAAATAACTATTTTAAGTGTTATACATTAAAATATGTCAGAAGTTGTATTTTATTTAAAGGGAACGAAACAAGTAGGGGGGGGGGGGGGGGGGGGGGGGATTGGGGATGCTGAATAATGAGTGAGCGTAACCTTGAGTTTATGAGTTTGATCGAAGAAAATAAATTATAATCTTTCGCCATTTATTTTATTTATACCCTTACTTTGTAAATATGTGTTACGTGCAGAATTTTGGTAGAGAAAGAAACATAGAAGAAGACGTGATAGAAAATAACTATTCTGTATTTTCATTGATCTTTAATCTTACGTGCAAGTATATTATTTAATTAGCTAAAAGACTAACTAAACTAATTGATCATATTATTAGGACCACTAAGCCACTACTAACCATTCCTACTGACCACTATTTCTAATAATAATAACAATATGTTGTCTAATAGTAGACAAAACATAACTAGAGAAGTAAAAGATTTGAAAAAAAAATAAAAATATTAGAAGTAATATAAACTATAAAGCATAAAATAGTAGATAAGTGGCGTAGTAAAATCAACTTTTCCAATAAACCAAAGTTAACGGAGATTCGGATATGACAAGTGTGGTTGGTACTCGCTTGCCTTCGCCTTCCCAGTCACACACAACCTTTCCTCATCACATCAACAAACCAAAATCTGCACTTTCTTTCATTTCTGGGAAGAAGATAAATTTGAGACCTCTGCGTGAGGAAACGAATTTTTCTCTGGTGTAAAAATGGCTGTAGCTCAAGTTTCCAATTGCCTTCACACTTCCGTAAGAGGTAAAGTCTAGGTCTTTCTAATTCATCCCTCCATTTTTAGCGCCTTTTCACCATTCTTGAAGCTTAAAAGAAAAGCTCTGAATACATTTACGTCCTCTACAGATGTTTGCATCTCAAACCCATCGAGAATTTCACCCGCTGCTCGATTTCCCCAAAAGGGTTCTGTTCAAATTGGAACTGCTTTCGCAAGTGGCTCTCCTCTCTGTAAGTTTAACCTTTTTCTTTCCCAGAATTAGAAGTAAAGTTTCTCGGTTGTTTGAAACTATGCACTGTTCTGCAATTTCCTGTCCATGCCCTTTTCTCTTTTTATTTCTATCTTCTTAATCATGTCTCCTTGGAAAGCTGGGGATGAAAATTTGAGATTCTAGTTATTAATTTTTGCCTTAGATAGGACAAGTTTTGTTCTTTCCCAAATGTGAAAGAGCTTGTTTGGAATGAGAATTGAACAGTGTGGTATCCTCATTGCTTCTTTTTCTTTCTGTTTTTGTTTTTTTTTTTTTTCCCAGTGATTCAGAGAGCTTCATATTCAACAAAAGCTTCAAATAAATCATCTTTACTTTCGATAAGAAGTGAGCAGGGTACTAAGGAAGGGAACAGTTTGGATGTATGGCTCGGCCGATTCGCGATGGTCGGCTTTGCAGCCGCTATTAGTGTTGAAATAGCAACAGGCAAAGGGCTTCTTGAGGTTTGTCTGTCATCTGCACTTCTGTTTTTATTGCTGTACTTAGGATTACAGATTATGCAACTTTGGCAATCTGTGTCCATTATTGATGGTCATACCTTTGTCTCTTCTAAATCTAGGCGGCCAAATGCACAAAGGTTAGGCCTAAACTAGAAGGATATAGTACCCTTAACACTTCTAAACTAGGAACATAGCTTTTCCCTGCAAATGACCTTAGTTTTGAAGAATGGCTCAATCTACAGCATGATTTAATGATTAGTGTTTTTCTTGCTTTCGCTATGAGTATCAAGATGTTGAGCAAATTACCGATCCATTTGCCGAAAATAACTTCCTTTATTAACTGTTTAATTCTGTTGTCAATGGCAGAATTTCGGCCTGACGAGCCCCTTGCCAACGGTTGCTTTGGGTGTTACAGCATTGGTGGGAGTCCTGACCGCGATATTCATCTTCCAATCTGCATCCAAGAATTGATGGCCTTTCGCACTTCAGCTTAAAAATGTACTGCATTATTCACGTATTCTTGTGAGTTAGAGAGGCTAATGTACATTATTTTTTTGGTTTTATGTATGCTCATTGTCTTTTTGAACTACTGAGCTGAGCTGAACATAGGCAACGATCTTATACATTTGTGTTACTTCATAATATCAAGATCAAGCTTAACTTAAAAAACATGCCAACTCTGCAGCCAAAAAGGCTTCTTACATTCATTTTGAAAGGGATTATGCGAAAATTCGATCACAAAAACCGGACTGGATAATCAGTATCCGGCTAACTCAATAGTGACAAATCATTGCTAAAACAATCAGGAAACACTTGCAGTCTAAACTTTCTTCATCTAGAGCATTACTTACTCCTCCGATCTGGTAATCAAGTTTACGTGTTACGGGGAAGTCGATATAGGCGCGGCTTTCTGTGCGTGAGGAGTATTCTCCTTGAACAAGAACCTTCAAATGTCTACTATAGAAACTTCCACTCTACATTTTCTTCACAGGTACAATGCCAGAGTTCGAGGGAAGGCAGCATTCAAAATGTTGTTCACAAGGGTTCTTAACATATTCACAACTCCATTGATTGAGGGACTCTTGAAGCTTTGGATTTTTTCTTTTTCGCTTTCTTCTGGGCGCTTTTGTTGTCCTTTGCTTTAGGTTTCTTATCAGAAACAGGCTGCGTGTTCTTGAGATGTAGATAAATGGAACCCAAAGGGTCTGACTGAAAGGCAGGATGATTCAAGACGGCCTTCACCCGAACTCCCTCCTTTACCCTAATGCACAAGTTTGCATCAGAGATACATTACAAGAAAACACAGAAAAAATCCGTACGTATAGAAGACAATCGTCCAGCACTCACACTAAATTTTGCCTGGTTTTACAGTTCAGCTTCAATGTAGTAGTAGGTGCCTTTTGATGCGAATCATCAGACTCGGGAAGAAACTCAGACAGGGAAGAAAGGTCATAGGCCTTCAATTTTTTCTGCCGGCTTCGTTTCTTCTTCTGGGAAATAAAGCACAGTTACATTAAGTTTTTCAAAAACATGCATCAACAAGAACAAAGGGATACCATGGATATTCACACAATATGAGTTTCTTTCCAGTTGATGATTGACAGTAATGCTAGTGATGCAGAATATTTTCCAACAAAGCACAAGGAAGAAACTCTCCTGCTATTAAACTATTGACAAAATTTAAAGCAGATTATCACAGTAAAGAATATCAACAATGGAACTCTCAAATCAGATCAAAGCTGTTTCTCCAATACATTCTTTGAGAAAGAAAATTACTGCCTCCCTTACCTTGGTAATGGCTTTCTGGGCAGTCAAGGAAGCTACCGTATCTCTAACCTCTGCAACAAAAAAAAGTTACCCAAAGAAAGTTCAGACATTGGAAATTTACAACAAATCGAAGAAAGGTTGCCACCAAATTTAAGCACAAACCTTCCAACTTCAACCCAAATTTCACAGAATTGACATCACCGAATTTCCCAATAAATTGAAAAGAGAAAGCAACTTTAAACTTCAAATGAGCGGACAAATGGAACTTAACATTAAGAAAACCCTAATGCCAGCCTACAGTACAAAATCCGGCCGATATAACAGTAAAAGAATGAAAATAAAAACAAACTTACTTGCATAGAACTCCACTTTCTTCTCGAATTTGCGGTCCGCGCGAGTTGCTGTTGAATCTTTCCTGAATAGAAAAGCAAACACGGCCGCGAAAAGCATTTAAATTCAACAAAATTAAAAACAAGAAACTAATCACGAAGAACATCAAATCGTGGAGGGGGAGAAAAATACCGTGAGCTGCTTGGCTTCCCCATGAGACACTGAAGCTTTATCTACGTCAATGGCCAACAAGGATACGCCCTAGAAATCCACTACGAGTGGCTATTGCTCCAATCAAATCAGAATTTTCAAACCCAAATTAAATTTGAAGCTTTTTAGCAGAAACTGGGTGGGAGAAAGCTCGAGCGAAGCGGCGGAAGACGGTAGACGAGGGTGGCGAAAGATATTCCGTTTTACGTGTTCGAGCTGGGCTTGAATTTGGGCCATATTAATGGGCTATTAGTTATTTGGGCCCAGATCAATGTTAATGTTTGGGGAAGTTATTCTCTTTAAAAGGGATGTAGCTACGTTTTTTTTTTAAAATTAAAAAAAGAATTAATTAATTAGGGTGACATAATAGAATTTCACTAATTCCTTTAATATACACATTTTGGGACAGAGCTCTACAATTAAAATAATTATCAAAATCTATGTTTAGTAAAAGAATTTTGACAAGCAGTTTTTTAAAATCTTGTTTGGTAACCCCCCTAGGTTTGGATGTAGAGAAAATCAGTTTTTGGTGTTCGGGAAAAAAAATCTTTTGAAATCAGATGTTGAAGAACAAACTTTATTCATGCAAAACAAAGTTTGGGCATTGAAATTGTTAAACCAAAACAGCCTTCAAAACTTCCAAACAAACATACCCGAGTACTAATAAATTAGAATTAAAAAAATATGATTCTTTTAGTAATAAAAAGAGAGCAACACATAAGAAGGTTAGATTAATTTCAAACTTGATTATTTTAAGCTTTTAGTAGAATGTATGAACTATTTTAGTGATGCAGATTTCAAACAAGAGTATTGTTCTTTAATTTTCATGTGAAGTTTATTTATTCATTGTGTCTCAATAAAAGAGTACTAATACATAGTTCTATACTTGCAAAGTAAGAACATAAGTGGCAAAATTTGCATTGTATTACTAACTTTCGATCTTTCTTATACCTTATAATTTATAAATAAAAACATTTTTTTTAATAAATAATAACTCTTTACCTGAGACGAGAAAATATTTATTTTCATGAGAGGAGCATCACTTCTCGTTTTTGTTATTGTTATTGGTGTTTTTTTTTTTTTTTTCTAATTTGCAGAAAGGAACCTTTGTAAGTGTTCCTTTTGCTCGAGGAATCCGAAGAGAGGAGGGAGAGCCATGTGCATTGTGATCCACCAGAATATCTTGTCTTTCGATTTTCAATTAGGTAAGACACAACAAATCTTCGAATACAAATAAACAAAATTAATGTTTTTTCTATATAGTAACGAGTGCGTGCTCCAACGGTTAGTGCGCAGGACAGGTCACCCAAATGTCGGGCTTCGGTTCCTACTTCTGTCTATTTATAGTGCGCATGGCCAGTCACTCTGACATTCACATTCATAATAAGTTGTACATTTGTTAATATAGATTTTTTTCTAATGGAACGGAATGAGTATAATATATAATAAATACTTTATTAATTAATTGGAAAGATATAAAATTAGTTGCAGAGAATCAACTGGCCAGTGAGTGCATGCCCATTATTTATGAATGGTTTATTCTATTTAAATAGGAAGTGGGGTCCATTATTTAGGACTAGGAGAGATTCTTTGATCCCTCTTAAGGACCTCTTTGGAGCACGACTATACATCGTTTTAATTTTACCATGAAATTGAACCTATGAACATAAGATTTTGTCTGGATTCGATGTATTACACATATGAAGTTGACTAACTAGGGTTTTGGTTGAAATTACATTATCAATCGATCATGTCTTTTTTTTTCTTTTTTTTTTCCTTTTCTTCCTTCTAACATAAATTACGAATATCCGCCTCATTCGATATAGGGTGAGATTTCCAGCAGTACAATATGACAGGCCCCTGGAGACGAAGAAGACTATTTCGGGGATGACCGTATGGCCGTTGCTACTACTTTTATATCACACCTTGCTGTTGCTGCTCACTGTACATGAAAATTATAACACTGAAAGTTACCGTAACTCAATCTCAAACATCCTACAATTCAAGACCTTAAATGTTATAATACATGCCAAGCCCTTGAATAAACAATAACATAAATGACAAATGATGTTATATTAAGTGTATGGATATAAGCTTTGGTGATGGAGTAGGTGGTTTATTACTAATGGGAAATGTTAGGTCAAAGGTATCCTTCGCCAACTGGATTTCTGCAAATTGAAATTAGCGTGCCATTCATTTTTATTTTTATATTTATTTTATTGTTTTAATTCTGGCTCACTCTCTTCAACAACTACGCTCCAAAAAATGCCCTTCTGGCTCAAATTAGATGACACAAATATTTACATCACTGAGATTTTATATTTATACACGCCTCATAAATTATTTGAGGTAATAATAATAATAATAATATTATTATTATTATTATTATTATAAGTATACAATTAATTAGTGTCTCATCTATATGTATGTTCAATTGTAACCCCCACAAATTTCAATGGCGCCAATAACATTCAACTATTCATGTCCATTCATTTTTGGGTAAATCACGTTTTCCCACGGTTAATTTGTAAAAACTACTAAACGAATTTCGAGTTTCGAGATTTGGCAAAATCGTAATCACTTGTTTTATCGAATAATAACATGGTGATTACTTGTTGGGTGCTATTTAGTCAAATAACAATCGTCCTTTTGTTAGTTCAGAAAATGAATACGAACCTAAAATATTCAAGGAGTATTATTAGTTTCACAAAATTTCATAGTTCATTTGATAGTTTTTATAAAGTTTGAGAGGTAAATGTGTAATTTACCTTTAATTTTTTGGTGAAATCAAGTTTGGGTGTCATATCCTTTAAATATTGACATATATTCCTGTCACACTTACACGATCGAGACTCTTACTACATAAAGTATCATAATTCAATTTGGACATAAAATAATATATCATATATATAACATGTAATTGCTAAACATATACTCCATTCGTTCCAGTAAAATGGTACACTTTGAAATAGTAGCGAAACTAAAACAAAATCTTTGAGGGGGTCCAACATATGAATAAATTTTTTTTTTAAGAGTCAAATACACATATAAAAAAAATCTATTAAAAAATAAACTACTAATAATGGTGAGGGAAGGGAGTTGGAGGGGTCTGGGGACCACCCCACCCCCTGGATCCGCACATGCGTTGAAAAATATTTTTTGTTTCAATAGAAGAGTTCACTTTCAATTTTTTTTACTTATCTTATCTTTACTAATATAATCATGCGTGATCTACAATTAGCTCATATTTAATAAGTAATGATATAAATGAAAGAAAGAGTGTCAAATTAGTTATTTTAAGTGTTATATTTTGATATTCATAATAAATTGTACATTCATCAAAGTTGACCCTCCTATGGAATGGATGGAGTACTATTTTCACATTCATTAAAAGAGTGTAGCTTAAAAAATACGCATTTTTTTTATGGACTATAATAGTATTATTTTTGTATAAATATTCTTATTTTTCATACGTGATTTAATTGTGAATTGCACATAAAATTTACACCATTATAATAAAACAAAGCAAGTACATATTACAAGCAACAAATCATCAATTTGCATTAGTTCTTAAATAAAGAAAAACCATAAAACATTTTCATTATTTGATTCAGATTTTTTGTTGACCCATGCAATGGACGTTTGACTATCATAATTCTTGATAAGCTTTTATGCACAAAAGAAAATGGAACAATCAATTTCATGGAGAACTTGAGACTACACACCGACACCCAATAATAACTCTTGCCGACCAAAGATATAACATGCCCTACTTCAATCTTTATAAGTGATACGTCAATTCTTAAATTACTACACGTCAAATATAAATTTTTGCGTGAAAGTATAATTACTGTATTTTTAAATTGTGCATTGACGAAGCGGTGAAGGTTCTTGGTCACGGGCCCTCACTGCGTTTGCAAAATTTACTTTTTATCTCAATAAGAAATTTTTTTTACAAAGTATTATTTGCACCAATAATTAAATTGAAACCTCAAACTTAAAAATATAAAATAACAAGACAAAAGAATCAGAGCGCGAAGAAAATCCGGTCAACGAGAGGCAAGAAAATCTGCAGAATAATTCATTATTCAGTATTATAGAATTAATTCAAATTCGGCTGACGGCCGCCTGAACAGTTGAAAGAATCGCGCTTCCACCACCACCCTTAAACAATTAACACTGACACCCTCACAAATTATATACTCTTTATACCTCAAAATATTGTACACTGCCTTGCAACACGGCGTATACGAAAAAATATACGCTGTATATATTATTACATTAAAATTAAAACGACATTAAATTTAGACGATTTTAGATATAATAGTATATTTTACTATACGTTAAATATGTTATTAATTTTCGTTACGGTTTCAAAAATAAAATAAAGGAAAAATGAAACTGCGGCATTGACTGACACTAGCTAGGACCTTGGTTTGCCCCCATAGGCATGCTGGCAAATCGACGAAGGTTTCTGCGACTTCAAGCAAAGTTGCGACGATACCGGGCATTTCTGTAGGCAGTTGTCGCCTAAACTCCCGGAAACCGACGCGCCGCCCCCCTTGAAAAATCCCTCTGGCGGCGACCCGTTCAAGAAATTCCCATCCAGGAACAGCCTCTTTAATGACTCCTTTCTGCTGTACTCCAATGGGATTGGGCCACGCAGCCGGTTGTACCGCAGCGACAGGGACGACAACAGGGGATATGCAGTTAAATCTCCGGGTAGGTTTCCTTCGATGCTGTTGAATCCCAGATCAACGGCGATGAGTTCGCTGTTCGTGGGTTTCCAGATCTCCACTCCTGTGAAGCTGTTATTGGCTAAATCCACCTGTTGCAGCGCCGGCAGGAGGAAAAACCACGCCTCCAATTTTCCTGCGAATGAGTTGTCGCTCAGCTCCACCACTTCCAATTGATTCAACCCCTCGAATGTGGGCTTGTAGATCGACCCGGAAAACGAATTTGCTTTTCCGGCTAGTTCGATTAGGTTGGTCGGGAGTTTGGGGAGTGATCCAGTGAGTCTGTTGAAGCTCAGGTCAAGTCTTCTCAGGCTGCCCATGGAACCCAGGGAGTTAGGCAACGATCCCGTGAGAAAATTATGCGAAAGATCAACAGAATCAAGAGATTTAAGCGAGGTTAACGACGGGGGGACAGCGCCGGAGAAAGAATTAAACCGGAGGATGAGCGTCTGCAAATTAACCAACGAATAAAGCGGCGGAATCGGGCCGTAGAATCTATTGTCGGAGAGGTCAAGCACGACGAGCTGAGTGAGTTTCGAAACGAGCGGAGTCAATTTTCCGACGTACCCAGGTGAGTCGAGAGTGAGGTGGATGACTCGGTTGCCATTACAGAGCATGCCGCAGGTGAAGAAAGTACGAGGATTTATGGAGCAAGGGTCGTTGGTGAAATTCCAGGAACCGAGGCAGGAATAGGACGGAATCGAAGAGGGCTTGATTGAAGCTTTGAAGGCTTGAAGGGCTTTAACGTCGGAATCAAACGTCAGGGATTCAACCGAGGAAATCGAAACAAGAGCAAATAGTACAGAGAAGACGAAGAAGAAGAAGAAGGAGACTTTGAGTTTGAGGCGTTGGCAATTTTCTGGGTCGGAAGACATTTTAATGTTACGCCTCCGATTCTGATGTGCTGTGGTGGCTTTCTGAATTAATAAGGATCAGAAATTATAACGGTTGTCGCCCCCTACGTCGCGTTTATATATGCGTAGGTGTGCGACTGTGAACTGAACTTAGGCTCAAAAGAAGGTCTACTAATTCTTTTTCTTTTTTAAAAGATCTTATTTCGGTTCTGGAAATCGTCCAACGACAACGTGTACAAACAAACAATAGAGGAGCCAAGCCAACAATAGCTTTGTGTTGCCCATCTATTTTCAAAATACCCCGCATAAGTCGTGTGTGTAACATTTCCAAAGCAGCATAAATACGAGGGATACAATCCAAGGGTGAGATTATCGTGACGATGAAAAGTCTACTAATTTTAAAGGTTCAAAATGGTTTCAAATTACAATTTCGGCAACATTTCAACTATTTTTGCCTCGCACATGATATTTGTACATTTTAGTAAGGACATCAAATAAGAAAGAAAAATTTTAAATTACACTACTTGCTCTTTTAAGATAGCCTAAAATAACTCACGTGCTACTTAAAACACAATTAGATTTTACAGAAATTTGATTTTAAAATCATTTTAAAACTATTGTTCAAATTGAAAGAAGAAAATAAAACTTTCGCAAGTTAAAAGACCAAAGAAAAATAAACACCCAATTAAAGACCAATAGAGTAATTGGTGGGCTTGATGGTGATTTTTTTTTCCTTTTTCCTTTTTTTTTCTTTGGTTCTGATATGGGCTCTAGTTAGTCTTACTTCTAAATTTTCCTCCTTTAGCTTTCGCAACTTTTACGATGGATTTGCTTTGGATTTGCTCGTAACTAACCACTGAAACACTCTCCAATTCCTGACGTAGGAAGTGGTTTGGTTGGTTTCATATTAGCGTTATGGGAAATGTCAAAATGTCAAATGTGGATTGTCAAATACAGTTGTTGTTGTTGCTAGTTGGACAGCAGTATCCTGTGGTTGCACCACTTTAGTAACCTCAATGATCGCTACCCTAGGTAGGCCCCATCACTAACCTTAACTAATTGTTTCGCTTTTGGTTTGGTTTGGTTAACCTTGTATTGTAGCCTAAATATAATTATCTAGTTGGTCCAAGGTAATAATGATTAGTGACTAATTAGATTGATGATTTAGGATAATGCCATTTTATACGCGGTCTCTTACGTACATGAATTACGTCTTCATTTAGCTTGTTTTGCGTTAATAGACTACTTGCGACGAGTAATATTGCGATAGTTATAACGCTCTATCAGCTGTCATTAACACGAAGTTGTTTGGTTTGTTGCTTTTTTGAACGAAATAGAATCTCAGAATGCTGTAAAAATAGGAAGGGAATAAAACTTTTAAGAGGGAAAGCAACAAGTGAAAGAGGCAAACAAAATCATATCGATGATTGATCATCACACAAACTTACTGGCAAGCAATAATGCTCTCAAGGAAAAGTGAAGAGCCTTGCTCTCTGGCTAATCAATTGTGACAAATAACGGGTCATTTAGGGTTCGATTTTTATATTTGTCAATTCTATTTATTTAAATTGTAGGAGTTTGTTTAAATTATTTTCTCCCCTCTCTTACCGTCCTGACTTTCAAAGTAATAGATAATGTGAACGTTGAATTCGTAAAAAGAGAAAAGGAAAAGTGAAAAATTGAGTGGGCATGCATTATTATCATTTCAACTTTAACTTTCATGACTGATTTTTCTACTGGTTTAGTAGTAGTAGTAGTACACCTGTTCGGTAACCACCAATCTTTTTCCATTGTTGTGACAGTTTAATTTAGAGCATTTTTTAATGTTGCCCTTATATTTCGGGCAAAGTCGAATTGATTGAACATCGATGGTCTAATCCTTGAATTTTTTTTTTTAAGCATGTTTTTAAACATCTAGAAAACAAACATGGCTTAAATAGTCGATTAGTTTGGTAGTTGGCTCATCCTTTCTTGTTTTTCAATATAATGATATTAGTAGGGGTTTGAAAAGTAAAAATTTAAAGAAAAAAAAAAGTTTTCTATTGTCAAAAATGGAAGCAAGTCTTTTATAATGAGTCAAAGATAATATAACTTATAAGAAAATTAATATGCATAGTGACAAAAATTAACTTATATAACTTACAGTTCTATCGCAACTCTGATTCTATTTGATTAACTTTTTTCTAAATACTAAAATGGTTTAAAAAGAGTAGTTTTGATAATATATTTTTAATCTTACACATACACATTTGTGTAGAATTTTACAATATAATTTTATACTCAAATTAATCCCACGTGAAATTCCGATGTTGTAAACTACGTACCTACCAATAATTGGGAGCATAAAAGAGGGCGAAAGCAGGAAGAGCTTTGCCTTAAAGTTGGGCTAAGAGTTTCCCAGGTATGGACTTAATAAACAGATAGCCCATCTGTGCAGCCATTTTGGGTTGTCAAAAAACACTAACCCAGACCAAATCAACATCTATGTGTATCTGTTTTCACACATACCAAAATAGTGAATTATTATTGTCTTAAAATATGGTTCATTTTGAAAACTTCTTCAAAAATGGCACCCTTCAAATTAAAATAGGAAGAAGAGAAAAAAATCTCAAAATTATTTTTATTTTCCAGCTTAGAAATATATATATATGTTTATATTTCATAAAAATTAAGGAGTTTATATTGGTTTTTATTTTTAGAATCGCGAGAGCCGTTTTTTTTAATATTTGTCTTGAATTTTCTCTTAATATGTCCTCTAAAATGTATGGCCCAAAATTATCTTCGTGAATTTCACTTACCTTCGTGAAGTTTAGGTATAATTATGAAATTATTGTTTCTAATAATTATATTTACATTTGTTTCGAAGTTATTCATACTACACTATAGTGTATGGTATGTAAAAATAACAAAACAAACCTCATGAGGCGTGAAAGCAATAATTCAACCGTCTCACTCAAAAAGTTCATTTAAAAATAAATAAAAATTATTCCGTCGAAAGAATATACTTTGAGTTTGTTTACATTACATATCTTTGGTAATATAATATTGTGTGTTTCATACTTAATTCTTACTTATAAAGTAATTATATAAACGAAAAATATGATGTTAAATTACTTATTTTAGATGTTGTATCTCGCAACCATAATAAGTTGATATTTTTTTAAGTGGACTCTTTTAGTGAAATTAATGGATTAAAACAAACAAGAATTGCATATACTAGATTTCTTTTTATTTTTTATTTTTTGTTAATTTTAAGTTTAGGATGGTATTTTATTATTTCACATAATAATAGGGTTAGTTTCGTAATTATACTCAAACTTCATACGGAGCTGCTCCATTGATCCATCAGCCGTTACCGTCAGCAGTTAACGGAATCAGCCTCAGTAAAACAGTAAAAAAGAAAAGAAAAAACGGCAGTTGCAGTAGTCAGTAGTCTAGTCACTACTTAGCAGAGTTAGCAGCTGCGGTACTCCAACTGCCGGCCACGGCCACGGCCACTTCGGAATCCGAACGTTCCGGCGACACTATCTTCTTCACTGCCATGGCTTCCATCCAATTCTTTACGCTCTCGATTCTATTAATAACTTGCGCCGTGGTGCACTCTCACTCTGTATCTAACTCAGCCTACCCGCCGCCCTACGGCCT
The DNA here is from genome assembly GCA_016801395.1 of Leptodermis oblonga. NCBI lineage: Eukaryota > Viridiplantae > Streptophyta > Magnoliopsida > Gentianales > Rubiaceae > Leptodermis > Leptodermis oblonga. Next base: position 46,195,303 of record CM028755.1, read on the forward strand.
CGAAACCTCCGTCCACGATGACCTCATCCCCGTCCGCCGGGAAGTGTACGGGGACGGCAGGATAATCGACATCTCTCATCGCTACCGCTCTGACATGCCGGAGTGGGGCATCGAGGAGGGAGTGGGTCAGTTCCTGTGGCTGCCCAAAAGCATGAAGAATGGTTCCCAGGCGAACAACTCCGAAATGAAGCTCGGGACTCACACCGGCACGCACGTCGACGCTCCGGGACACGTCTTTGATCACTACTTCGATGCTGGATTCGATGTCGACACTCTCGACCTCGAAGTACTGAACGGTAATTGTCCGCTTCCTCTGTTTGATTAAATTACAAGGAGATGCTTAATCGTGTTTTTGCGTGCAAATTATTCAGTGTTGTTATTGGTTATTGCAAAGATTGATGTACAGTTCGATTAAACCATGGAGATTTTATTGGGTTTATTGGTTTACATGGCCAGTTATTTTGACCATTCCACGGAAAAAATTATTAAAAAAATGGATTCATCCATTTTTATTTCTTTGTTATTTACACCAATTAAATACACCAATTGGATAGAAGATGCTCTTCGGCTTGGGAATCGTCCACAGTTCTAAGAAAATATCTTGAGAGTCCGAGTTAGAGTACCTCTGTTCTTATCTATGTACCTGTAGACTTTTGAGTGAATTTAGTTGTTGGGCTTGATAAAATCTAGTGGGACAATTTCAGTTTCCAGCTAAAGTTCACATCTTTGGGAAGATTAGGATCAGAGAAGATGAGAGCTGTGATTGTGTTGCTAGTATGCACTAAGCTTCTACTAACTGGGGTCCTGTCTTTGCCTCTTTCATCCGTCAACGATGCATATCCTACTGGGTATGGTGAAGAATCTGGTAGTTGTAGGGGACGTGGTGATGATTTGAGGCCTTTGAGGAGAGAAATATATGAAGGTGGAGAAATAATAGATATCACCCACAAGTTTACCTCTGAAACACCTGTGGGGATTCCCGAGGGTATTGGTCAAGTTCTTAGCCTTTTGGCCAGCATGAAGAACGGGTCGGAATATAATTTCTCTGAGCTGAGATTACCTGTTCATGCCGGCACTCACGTGGATGCTCCGGGGCATATGTATGATCACTACTTTGATGCTGGATTTGATGTGGACACCCTAGACCTCAGAGTTCTTAATGGTATCAAGTTGTTGTGGTGCTCCTTCTTTCTATTGATAATCACCATCATTTTTATTCTTTTCGCATAGTGCTTTATGATGCCAGGATAGTCTTAGTAGATCTAGTGAATTCTGTTTTCCTTTCCCTTTTCTCGATTAAACTGAGAATGATGATTTCATGTTGATAAGGTTTTTTGCGGTGGAATACTTCCCGAAAAGTTATGGTTTTAGTAATTTGTAGTCTCTGTGAATCTGTCTTTTCTTAGTTATTCATGTGATGTATTTTGTTTTGGCTTCTTTGTGTTTATTTGTATTCAAGTATTTCTATGATTGTTATCTCATGTCATCAGTTGCAATCAGGACAAATTGTTTCTCGTGGATTGATTTATTCTCATTGTTAGCTCCGGTTATCTTTCACCTGCAGGTCCTGCTTTGCTAGTTGATGTTCCAAGGGACAAAAACATCACAGGTATTGTAACCCGATCAAAATCTCAGTATCTAACTAATAATAATATATATGTTGCCAAATCAAGGGAGGAGATTTATTTGCTTCATGTGTTTTATATAGTTATATTAGATTTGTTCAGTCAATGGTGTGTGGCAACTTTTGTTCTTTATCCAGATAAACTAGAAACAAGGGAATGACAAAGTATCCATGTCCAGATTCAGCTTTGAGTTAGACTAACATTTGCTGCATTGTTTGACTCTTAAACTTACTATAATTTGAGACACGAACTATTTGTAAATGCCTACTTTTCCAGCATCTGACCATTTTTTGGTACCCCGAGTTACATTCGAACTCAGTCCTTGTGCAATTTTATTGCTTAACTTTGCTTTATTTTATTTTATTTTATTTTTCTCTTATAAATTTCCAGCTGAAGTTATGAAGTCCTTGAACATTCCCAGAGGAGTAAGACGAGTGCTCTTCAGAACATTAAACACTGACAGGTGATTCAGATTATCCAATCTGTTTGTTATATACAGCAATCAAAATGAAACAGGCATTTATCGTAGGTAATACTGAAAATTCTTCACACAGCCTACTTAATTGGTTGGAATGGTTAATTGTTCATATCAAGTTCCATGTCTGTTTTGGGGTTTAGTCATTGGTAGTTGAAGTGATATGGACATGAAACTCTGCACAATGAATGACATAAAAATTCCACATTTGCTCTCATCTTTTGCTTTATACTGAACATGACTTCGGTCTTAAATGCTTAAAATGATTGAGGTGCTAACGATAGTTGATTAAACCTATGTCTCTTTCATTTTCAGGGGCCTCATGTATAAGAAGGAGTTTGATACAAGCTATGTGGGATTCATGAAGGATGGAGCACAGTGGCTTGTGGATAACACTGATGTCAAACTTGTAGGTAAGCACGATTATAGTCAATATGACTGGATGCATATTGGGCTCTCTTATCATTCTTGCTAGCAAAAGCAAGTTTGACTCTGATCCATCATGTTGTCGTGCTTGTAGGAATTGACTACTTATCTGTTGCTGCATTTGATGATCTCATCCCTGCACACCTTGTGTTCCTGGAAAGCAGGGTAATAACCCTTCTCTTTTCACCAATTCAAACATGCTACCCAAATTGCTTTAATAACTTTCCTTCTGTCATGAAATAGGCTTCTTGCATTCTCATCTTGTTGAATAGATGCATTTGGATGATTTCTATATATCATCATCTTCCAGCTCGAAAAACTCCAGCATTTCAAAGATGCAGTATACTGGAAATGCAGAGTTAGAGATAATTTATGCTCATTGAAAGAGTTTCCAATTGGTACAGGAAATCATTCTGGTGGAAGGATTGAAACTTGATCTCGTTCAACCAGGAATATATACAGTACATTGCCTGCCTCTGAGGTTGGTAGGCGCTGAAGGGTCACCAATTCGATGCATCCTCATCAAGTGATATTCCCTTTGGGAATGTTATATTGGAATGGTATGTCCTTTTCTGGGTGGAAGCTCAAAACCTCCATTTTTATGGGAACTTGGCAGCATATCAACTACTCATTGCAATGCTTGTTACTTCCCTGCAGGAAAGAAGACCTTTGCGTAACCGATCCTTACAGGCCATAGCAGAGATGACATGCTGCAAAAGGTCAGTCTGAGATCCAAGCATAGTCTGTTCTTGTAGACCAACAATTATGTAAGACGAATAAAGTATATAGAGTCAGTACTCACTGGCAGCAGAATTGTTTTCTTTTGAATGTGTTATGTCCTTTTTAGTAATGTAAAACTTGTAAATTTGGCAGCCATTATTGTACTACTTTTCTCTCTGATATCCATAAGAAATTAAGGCATTAACTATATCTAAGTACTCTAAAAGGTCAACTATAACTAAATTAAAAATGTAAAAAGTTTCGTTTGGAAATACAAAAATACATGGATTAAAAATAGAGAGTAAAATGTGGAGGTGGCGATGGCCACAAACAGGGGCATATTTGAAGGGGGTCTGGAGGCGTTTCGCCAAATAATTTTTCGGATTGCACTAGTTAGTTTAGCCATCTTGAAAGATATTTTCGGGTTACGCCATTTGCCCACAAATGTTGGTTGCACATCTATATGCCACAAATGTTCAGCGCCATTTTAGCAGCTCCCCTATGCATCCGGAGAGAACCTAGGTCACTTCCTCTTATTCATAACCCCCACTACAATGAGCCCCCGCAAATTGTTCCTCATCTTTAACAAATATTTTCTGCCGGAGAATCACTCCGGCGAGGACAGAGTCGACGGCAGCAACGATGATAAAGGGAAATGGACCGTCACGGTCGACATTCTGGGCTTGCCTTCTGGTTGCCCTCACCCACATTGTGACCGGTTTCTGCCAGACCCAATTCTCCGACGACAGCCATCCTCCGATCATAAAGGACATCACCGTCACATTTGGGACAGGGAATGAAACCACCGGTTATCCTGTTGGGTTGGCTGGCTTTGACTTGCCTTCGATAACAGAATTCCCATCAACACTAATGGTCACAGCTAAACTTATCCTGGGAACTCACTCCGGCACCCACGTTGTTTCTCCGGGACACGCCGCGAAATATTACGGTAACATCAGCGCCACCGTCGATAAGCTCAGCCTCGCCACTCTAAATGGTCCAGTTTTGGTTGTTGATGCTCCTAGGAACACCAACATAACTGGTATGCAATTGCATGCTTTCTCTGTATGGTTTGGTTTGATCATTTCATGTTGTCTTAGTCCCGTTTAATAAAAATTAATACTTATACCTGAACGTTTGATCTTTTGACTTTTTGCAGCTCAAGTTTTGCAGTCTTTGAATCTTCCAGTTGGATTGAAGCGGGTGATTTTCAGGACAAATAACACTGACCGGTTCTAACTTCTAACTCTGTTTTTTGCCAAAAATCCTTGCCATTTTCAAGAATCACCATCTCCATTGAACCCTTTTGGTTTTCAGGAAACTCATAGGCAATCCAGCCCTTGTTACAGACTACACAGGATTGACAGCAGATGGGGCAACTTGGTTAGCCCAGAGCACTACAATCGAATTCGTTGGTAAGCGAAAAAACCAAACCATTCTCCATCTGCATTGTTCGTGTTCATGTTCATGGATTCATCTTATAAGTTTGTGCTGTTGTCTTCCATTCTAGGCATTGATTATGTCTCCGTCGCGGTGTATGACGACAGGGCCACAGTTTATGAGAATTTGTTTGCAAAACCGGTGAGATTTGTGCTCTCAAAAGCTCTCAACATTGAAATTGAATCAGTGATTTTCTTGGTGACTAATAATGTATATAATGTTGCTGAAACACCAGGGGATGGTGAGTGTGGAATATCTGAAGCTGGATGAGATAAAGCCAGGCCCCTATACTGTATACTGTTTGCCACTGAGAATAGAGGCCGTGGGATCACCAGCCAGATGCATTCTAGTGGAATGACTTCCCTTTCTCCCAGAAAAGTTCACGTTGTAATACTACGTGGATTCTTCTAACGGAATAGAGCTATTTTCTGAATCCCTTGGAGCCAGCCAAGGCCAGAAGAAGGTTGTGTTCAACATCAAGAGCTACTTTGTGTTCCATTTACTGTATATCTGTGTTTGTGCATGTAATTATCATCACAAACTCATGTTATCTATTGTGGGTGGGAGATTTTTTTCCATCCACAAGGATTCATTCCCTTGTTGATTGGATGTGTCTGTACTAGTTATCACGTATCAATTATGTACCACAATTTTAAAATACGAAAATTTCACATTAATTTATTATTTTGCCTTCAGAATTGTCGGGTTTTGAAGTTTTGGTACAAGCTAAATTAGTAGTTGATACAGAGTTAGTGATATAGACTCTTCTTGACTTATCGTTTCACTTAATGGAACGGATGGAGCAGTTGATAATTAGGGTGAAATCTACTAGGGCAAGCTCAAAAATAAATAAATAAAAAGCAAAAGTGTCCAGAATTGCAATTTGCAAAACAAATTGAGGCAGAATGTAATTACGAGCGAATTCAGGGAGATTGTGAAAATTTTCTCCACTAAATATTCGTGTTTAGGACTTAGCAGTGCTCTTTCTATTTTCGCTGGAGAGAGAATGCTTAAGCTTAGGACTTAGCAGTGCTAAAACCCAAAAAGAGGACCAAAACCCTCAATTCCGGCCATTCCATCTCGAAGCTTCCGGAGGAAAAATGGAAGGTGTCTCCAATCAGAGGTTCCCGACGGTGAAGATCCGGGAGTTGAAAGACGACTATTGCAAGTTCGAGCTACGAAACACAGATGCGAGCATAGCCAACGCTCTCCGGCGCGTGATGATTTCGGAAGTCCCCACCATCGCCATTGACTTGGTGGAGATTGAGGTTAACTCGTCCGTGCTCAACGACGAGTTCATTGCTCACCGACTCGGCATGATTCCCCTCATCAGTGAGCGAGCCATGAGCATGCGCTTCTCCCGTGACTGCGATGCCTGTGACGGTGACGGCCAATGCGAGTATTGCTCGGTCGAGTTTCACCTTAGGGCTAGATGCCTCAACGATCAAACCCTCGATGTTACCAGCCGGGAGCTCATTAGCTCAGATCCCTCTGTTGTGCCCGTGGATTTCTCCGATTCCTCGTCCTCCGGATATGATAATCTCGAGAACAGGTCCAATTTCCTTCTCATGGGTTCATATATTTATAGTTATGTTGTAATTTGGCGATTTACTGGCTTGTACTTTATCAAAACCTGGGAGGAAATGAAATTATCCCAGGGGAAAAAAAAGAAGCTCCCTTTGAGTTGTCCATTTTTATGGAGATATGGCATTTGTTGTATTAGTATTTTGAAAAGGATGATACAGATATAGTTAACTCTCTGACTAGGTTCCTTTGATGTCTGAAGGATGTGTGTTTTGTGTTCTCTTTGGTTTGGTGGGGGTGGAATGGAAGTGGGCGAATGTATGTGTCTTTTTTTTCATGTTTCATATGACTGTTCTTTTACCCTGCTTCTCTGCAACTATTCCTAAGTAAAATTTTCAGGGGTCATTGTTGTGCCTCTTGGTACACATGTGGTATTAGTTGTAATGTAGCTTCTGTTTTGGTCCTTCCTGTCACAAGAAGTGTGCCCGGCTATTGTTTGCAGCATATTTCAAGCTTGCTTTTTTTTTTTTTTCTTAACTTGATATTGTTTTCTCCAGAAATGATTTAAAGTTCTGATTGTTGGGGAATGACAGACCTCAAAGTAAAAGGTTTTGTGGTGGTTCTTTTTGTTGTTCTGAGGAATGTCTGGTGTTGGGGTGCAAGAAGAGGCTAATGGGTGTCGAACTTTGTCAAAAGGATTTACAATCTTCCCTTTTATTTTGAGGTCTGTCGTTGAAGCTGTCATAATGTGTAGCGATCAATTTTGTCTACAGGGGAATTATAATTGTAAAGCTGCGCCGTGGACAAGAATTGAGGCTGAGAGCTATAGCTCGCAAAGGAATAGGCAAGGATCATGCCAAATGGTCACCTGCTGCAACTGCTACTTTCATGTACGAACCTGACATCTATATCAATGAAGATATGATGGAGAAATTATCGCTCGAAAAGAAAATGAGTGTGGTTGAAAGCAGTCCTACAAAGGTCTTTGGCATTGATGATAATACTGGACGGGTAGGTGGTGTTTGCTTCATTCTTTTGTATGTAATAGTATTCACTTTATTAGTGCATCTAAAATTGATTATTTGAACATTTTGATAGTTTCTAACTTTGGTATCTTTCTTCTTTCTGTGTCATTAATTTTTTAAATATAATACAGAATAATGTGGATCTTCTAAGATTTAGAAGTCTGCTCCATAGGCCTTATGTTGGTGGTGCTTGGGGGATGCCACCTGTAATATTTCTTTGGTGTGTTTTTACTCCTGTTGTCTTGATTAGTCAACTTGTTGATTATGTTTCATTGTTCAGCTAGGATCCCACTCCTCCAAATTCTTGTTTCTGTTGTCTCTTTCCAGTTTGGCCAATCTCATGTACATTTATGTGTCTATTAATGTGCCTGGATGCAATATTTCTCCAAGGGGTCTATATGTTCACTTAAACACCGTTGCTGATTGACTGGGTTTTGGGTATTGAATTGGGATTTTTTTCATTCATAGATTTTAGTGCAGATGAGTATTTTTGTGGTTTGTTTAGGGAGGAAAGTTCATGGTTTTACATCCAGTCTTTTAATTCATTTTATGAACAAGGATATAATGTGTGATTTGTTCACTATTTTTCCTGCCAAAGGAGGAAATCTGCATAAGTTACTAATTGCGTCTTCTTTGAAGAATATAATTCACTGGATTGATATCCCTCAACCCCCAGCCTTCATCCATTGCATATGGGGAGCTTTACTGTTCTGACCTTAGCATTGGGAAGCTAATTTGGTGTTATTACCGAATCTTTTGTAAATGGTACCTTATTTGTATCTTGGTAAATATTTGTGGCCGTTTGGTGTCCTCTTCAAATCATATGCATTCAGTTTGGTTAGCAGACTGATACTTTTGTATAATTCGCTACTTTTTCTTGATGCCTTCAATTCTTGGTTGTCTTAAAGACATGGAAAGTAATTGAAAAGAAATGAATGGATAAATTCTTTAGTGAAAAAATGTTGAAGCGTACAGCTGGAACTAGATGCTTAAACTGTCCTTTAGCTGCTTTCCTGGTGTTTCTTTAAGTTACCCACTAGATGATTTTGTTAGCCTTAGCATTGAAGTTCCCAGAATTGGCTATGTTATTTAAGTTGTATCCTCGTAGGTTTAGCTTCGGAACATTAATACAAGGGAAAAGTTTAGGTATTTTGACTCTTCAATCTGTTGTACTATTATCTTTGTCAAATCTCACGCTGGCATTCTTTCCTTTGCAATTTTTTTGTGAATACCACTCAGAATCTTTACGTGTTGTTTAATTTATATCCATCTATTCTGGGGGTGTTCCTAATAGTTCATTTATCTATTACACATCTTGTCTCAACTCATCATTTCTGCATCTGCAGGTGGTCGTGGTTGATCCTGAAGCATATACTTATGATGATGAGGTGATCAAGAAATGTGAGTCCTTAGATATGCCAGGTCTGATCGAGATTCATCCCAAGGAAGACAGCTTCATCTTTACAGTTGAGTCCACTGGTGGGATTAAAGCTTCCCAGTTGGTCTTGAATGCCATCGACGTTCTGAAACAGAAGCTTGATGCTGTTCGGTTGTCTGAGGACACCGTGGAAGCCGATGACCAGTTTGGCGAATTGGGTGCGCATATGCGTGGCGGCTGATCACTGTAACTGAAGTACTGCTTAGTTTCTTTGGCAATCAAACAAACTAACTGATCATGTGTAAATTTTCGTTTGTTTAATGTTGTCATTTGACTAGCTCTTTTGACCCCTTCCTGTGAACATTTTTTGTGCTGGAAGGATGATCCATCCCTTATCAGATATTTTTTAGGTACTTACATTTCAACCCTATTCAGGCTAATTCTATCATGGTGTTTTCTAAAGCCCAGTTCAGTTGCAGCTGGTGGGCTAATATTTTTACTCTTTAAAGATGAACAGGTGGACCGGAGACCAGTCGGCCCGGTCCAGCCCAGTCTGTTTTTAATGGATCGAACCGAGGAAAGCACCATCATTTAGTTAGTGAAAAGACGTTGTTTCAGATATTAGGCTTTCTCAAAGTTTTTATAAAATAATTTCTTGTTAGGCATTGTTTTTATATTCTTACAGGTTTTTTTTGGTTTTGTAGTATTGGAAAATTGGAAGGATTGGGAAGGCGTACATCCATGACCATGAGTCATGAATCAGGATCCATGTCCCGTCACTATCGTTTAGACCATATTCTTTTTGCAGATGTACAGAAAAACTTTGGTGAAAGGCCCAAAAACAAACAAACAAACGTGTGGAGATGGAAATATGCATAGTTTGCAAATCTGATCCCCGGGAAGATCGATCTTTGTGTAGAATTGGAATCGGTAAGGTTTTACACAAAATATGCATGTGTAACATTACATAGAAATTATAAAAAATATTTTTATTTGGGTCATTTTAATAAAACATTTCAGGATCAGATAGAATCAGATATATACTCTATGTGATATTTTGGGATCTAGAATCGTAAGTAGGGGTGATAACGAGCTGAGTCGAGCCGAGTTTTGACGTGTTCATTTATTGTTCATTTATTTATCAAGCTTAAAATCTTGTTCGTGTTCGGTTATTTATTAATCGAGCCGAGCCGAGCTTGTTCGTGAACATTCGTGTGCGTTCTATCTCGCATTAACTAACAGAAAATCGTAATGTTTAGTTATTTTAATATACTATATCAACTTATATAAAAATCAAAATTCAATTTAAACTCATGTATTGATATCTATGTACATATAAATACATATAAAGATTTAATTATTTGTATTATTTAAAATTTTAATATTGTATATACTTATTTTATTTATATTATATAGTTAATATTTTAATCGACCATGTTCACGAACATTAAAGAGCTTTCAACACCTTGTTCGTGTTCGCATTCGTTTATTATCGAACCTAAAAATTATGTTAGAAAACTTTTTTATCGAACTGAGCTCGAGCTTGTTCGTGAACGTTCGTGTTCGTTCTCAGTCCTATTAGTTAGCAAACTCAATAAGAATTAATATAGCATTACATGATAACTAACACTTAGTAGTTATTAGTTTTAGATATCTAATACTCCCTCCTTTTTTAAGAAAAAAAGATCATGTTTGTACTTTTGGCTATCCCAAAATGATGTCTAATTTAGTGTATTTATCAGGTAAAGTAGCCCGTCATGCGCATTAATTGTTAGAACACTAACTCGTTCGATGATGATATAGGAGGATTTCATCTGGTTTGAGAGAGCTATGGGATTATAGGATGATGGGAGTGGACCCATTAAAAAGGTGGACACCCCCCGTATAGTTTGGACACAATACTCTGCAAAAAGATACCCAAATCTTCGCCCTCTACAACCAGACATGCTTCCTTCAATATAGCTTCCATTTGCCAAGTTTCCCGCTTTTAGTATACTCTCCTTTAGTGGTGTAGTCCGGTCCCTAAATTCGATAAAAGCAACGTATACTTCTTTTTTTCTACTTAAAGAGTCAATTTTAAAACATGTACATTTTATTATGGATTGTGAGGTACAACATCTTAAATAAGTAATTTGATATTACAGTTTTCACTTATATCCTTACTTTTTAAATAAGAATTAATTGTGAATCACACATTAGTATATTAGTAAGATATATAATGTAAACAATTCTAAAGTGAGCTCTTTAATGAAACAATAATATTTTTTTGAAAATGAACTCTTTAAAAGACAAAAAGAATAATAAATAAGTGCGTTTCTAAAAAGGTAAATTAAGGGGGTAGGCAATTGCCAAATGGACTTATATGTGACTCCGCCACGACTCTTAAAAAGGGGGAGGCAATTGCCAAACGGACTTATATGTGGCTCCGCCACGGCTCCTGCTACAATGGAAAAATAGCACCAAAAAAAAAAAATTTGTGTGACAGGAGATCCAGTTCCAACTCTAATTCAATCCATTAACCAATTTGGCTTTTCATGAACGGTAAACACCCATTTTTCTGTAAATGCCTATCAATTAATCAGTACCAGAATCAGCTTCATATTTTTAACAAAAATGGAGAGTTTGGGTAACCCAATTAATCAACAGGCATCGTAGAAGAAAGATGATAAAAATGGAAACGGAGACGACGTCTCCTTGATTGGGTTAAAATATTGGTTTTTCACATGTACTGTGACTGCGTGCATGGAGCGACAATTTTTGAGCAGCTTTAGCGTCCTTGAAAGATACATCTGCGATTGTCGACGGGACCAAAGGTCGGAGCTAAAGAGAGTTAATATATTTTGTCTTCCTCGTAGCCTGTTTTTGTCTTTGATTGCTGAAATGGTCGGAAATCTGAAAAACCCCATCTCTGGATGAATCGTGAAATAAGAGCAACACAAACTGGAGATGAAGATTGAAGAGGAAATTAATTAATGGATGAGATTCAGATGAAGATGAAATTATTTGACTCACGAGTTGAGTGTGTGAAATGATGGGGTCCGGCCGGTCACCTTCCTTTCTGAATTCTGATCAGCGGAGGGGCCCCCGGCCATGCTCAGATGACAGGAGCCGCTATAGGCTATAGCCCATACGATATGAGGGGATTTCCTTTGTAATCAATGTTTCGGACATTCTTGTATCTTCTTCCCCCATGTTTTTCCAATGCTCGATCTCACTCCATTACTTTTGATCATCCATCTTCACTATTATCTGTGTTGTCAGAACCAGATCAGAGGCGAGGCGAACTTGCCAAGAGAAACGGCTAAATGATTAACTCTGTTGGATTGGGTAAAACTAGGGCATATTATAATACACGATGGTAAATTTAGAAATTATGTTTTAAAATTTTTGAAAGAATCCAATATACATATAAACTTTTTTCTATAGTTAAAAACCTTGCAAAAAAAATTTAATAGAAAAATATGCATTAATAATAAAGGTGCAAGAAAGGGTTGGAGGGGTACGGGGACCATCCCACCCACCCCCCTTGGCTCCGCCCCTGATCATACATGAAAATATTAAATTGATCAATTATAAAATTAAGAGTTTGACCTTAATTTTTGGTTAAATTGTATGTCAACCTTTGTTTAATTCAACACAAGGGTAGCTCAATTTTGACCAAATCTAATTTTCCAACAAAATTGAACCGGCTATAATAAAGTATCAAGGGTCATGAGGCAACACATAATCTATTGAAGAGTTGGGCTTTAAGCCTCAACCTCTGCATAAACTCTTGAAAATGAAGGCTATTTCTTCTTATGAGGAATTGAGGATTAAGGACAGTCGGGTGCACAAAAGTTCTTGCATGTATGAGGTTAGGAAATTATTGAGCCATTTAAACCTAATATACACAGTATTTTATTAATAAATTGTTTATGCGTTATTACGTTTCAAACACGTCAATATAAATAACAATAATTTAAATCTCACTCGTTATAATAATATGGTAGGAGGGATCCAATATTCCAATAATTGTGATATATAGAAAGTCATTTAAAAATTGAGGGTTCGATTCATAACTTTACCAATTATGCGTGGGGTAAAAGAATTGAGTAAAAAGGGTAATAATAGTGGAAAATTCCGCAAATGTAGTTGGCGCGGGAGAATTGTATGAACAGCATAACAGAAATGGAAGGTTTGTTTTTGAAGACAAAAGCCAAAACTGGGACCTTGTTTTCCTGCCATTTGCAGCTTTACAGCTGTGACCAGAAAAAAAAATGTATTATTTATTTATTTACTGAGCATAAGAAGAAATGGTTAGACTCTGTTCTCTTGTGGTTTTGGTAGAAGAAATTTTATTAGAGGGAAGTTTTTTTTGAGAAATTGTGTAGGTGAGAGATAAAAAAGTGTAATGATTGTGTTTTTTTTTGAATTTATGTGAGTAGGTATTTAGAGGGAATTTTAAAATTTTAATTTTGAATTGTTGAAAAAGTGAAGTTGTTTCTTTGTGTAAAGTTTTGAAAAAAAAGTGATAATTTTCTAACAAAATCACAAAAGAACAGAACTTTTTAACGCCAATGGAAATGGAAATGGAATTTTTTTTTCTATTTCAGTATTTTTCCTTCCTTCCTTCCTTCCTTCCTTCTGAAAACTGATGCAGAAATCTGAACTGTACTTTTCTCTTTAGTGCCCACATTTGGAGGGATTCATTGTTAATTTTGCTATCATAATACACCCCCTTACATTAAGTGTAAGTTTGGTAAATAATTAGTTCATACTTAAGAAATAAAGATATAAATAAAATAAATTATGTCAAATTAGTTATTTAAAGGGTTGTACCTTAATATTCATTATAAGTTCACTTTCTAATATTTATAATAATACTTTTAGTTAACAATTACTTTATATGTTTCATTAAAGGACGAATTACATTTACCTCTTTTAAGGTTTGGTCAAAATACAAATAAGTTCTCGCGATTTTAAAAGTTATAAATACCTCCATGAACTATTCAAAAAATATATATTCTGTGATTTAGGTTTGTTTAAATAAAAAGAAAGCATGCATATTGATTGACAACCAATATCAAGAAAAAAATAAAAATAAACAGTGAAAATAAAGTGAAATATGAAAATTTTAAACATAAATAAAAATTGAAAATAGAAAAGTAAAAGATTGGATTTATTTTGTAAAAAAAAAAAAAGTATTGGGCAAAAAAGATGAAACATTAGGGTTTGTATTATAAAAACAGGTAACATAATACAAAAGTACTTTAAAGGAAAAGGAAACTGAACAATTTTGCCATAAAAAGGTTTTGCTAAGTATTTAACAGAGGGACTTGACGGAATGTCAAGTTTTGTAACGTTTTTGAAATATCTGTGACCAAAAAAAAAAAAAAGAAAGGATTTTTCAAGATTTGTGTCAATTTCTATAACATAGGCAAAAGATTAGTGACCAACTGAGCAATTCACTTTAAAATAAATAATGTGAAGTATATAAATTGTATTCTATTTTTACAATTTGTAAGCTTAAGAGTGATATTTTGAAAATTAATAAGATGAATTTCATAATTATAGCCAACGTTCAGGATAAATGCAATTCACCCATTAATAAGTTTATTTTTCTAAAAAATTGGCAATATCACGTTGGCTATAATTATGAAGGACTTATAATTATCAAAGCACAATTGAGAGTAAAACAACACGAGAAAAAAGGTCACCAAGCACAAAAAAGAGGGTTCGTCTTTATCATTGCTATTATAATTGCAATTTGCAAATACAATGGCAGCGGCTTTTTCTTTTCCTTTTGTTTTTATTTTTTGGCTTATTTATTCTTTTAGATTTTTTTGAGTACAAGTGATATCGACTCGAGTCGAGCCGAGCTTTGAAGTATTCATTTATTCATCAAGTCCTAAATATAGTTCGTGTATGTTATATCTCTTCATTAACTAACATAAAATTTTTAATGTTTAATTAATTTAATATATTGTACTAACTTACATAAATATTACAATTCAATTTAAACTCATATATTGATATCTATGTACATATAAATGTATAGACAGATTCAATTATTTGTATTATATAACAATTTAATTTGTATATACTTGTTATATTTATGTTATATAGTTAAAAGTTTAACCGAGCATCTTCGTGAACGTGAATGAGTTTTTAACAACTTATTCGTCTCTAATTATCGAGTCTAAACAAAATTTAGAGTGAAAAAATGCAAAACTCTTGTTACATCATATGATTGGAGGAACTCGTAGTGACAATTGTAAGTGTCTAATAACATTTTTCTATGTGATTGTCCCGTTAGTCACATTAATAATTTATTATAATTCCATTGTGTTTATTATCACTCTTAGGAAATTCTAATAAGAATACGAACATTTTATTTATAAAATTAAAACACCGAGTGACTAATGAAAAATAAAATGTTATAATGACATCACTATCATACTAATATCCTATTAGAGGTAAAAAATCAAAATTTCAATTTATAAATAATCTTATGTACATCACAACCGTAACCGTTGGAACAATAACTCGTTACTATAAACAAAATTGTATGGTCATTAGTTTTGTTGATTTGCATGGTTTTTATGTGCGCGTGCCTAATGTAATGTTTGGTAAAGGGTTTGAGTTTCATTTTAATTTTATAATAGTTTTTCGTCATTCCCAATAAGCCTTTTTACATTTTCAATAAATATTTTTATATTTTTAACACACATTATTATATTCCTAATGTAATTTTAATAATATAAAATTAAAATAAAACTCAAATTATGGTTTGAGTCTTTTTAACAAACAGGACCTTAGACTTTGAGAGTCATCTGACAAAACATATTTGGAAGTAGACAGCCATATTAGTTGGTTTGGTCTGTGATGAGTGTGGCCCAATCCCCTTCCCTTTGTACCATTTGTTTTCGTTAATCTGCAAAACTCGCAATGTCTTGTTTTCCACCTATTTTCTTCACTCGTCCCTTTTTCACTTGTCTTTTTTTCACCTAAAACTAGTAAATAAGAACGGCAATCACATTCTGATTAATAATCCATTAACATATGCACCAAAAACATCACTACTAGCATTCCATAAGAAAAAATATATATTTTTATTTTGTTACGATTTAAGGGGTCAACACGCTACAAGAGAAAAATGGAACGAGAACAGTGAAGACAGGGATCACATAAGGGTTCTTATCGATGGGGCTTTCAAGCAATAACTTAATGCAGGACTTATTGGGAGAGTAATTAAAGACAAATTAGATGTCATTTTACAGAAGAAGGGAATGAAGGCTGAAGGAAATTCACCACTACAGATGGAAGCATTGGCATGTCTTCGGGCAACAATGTGCGATCGCAAGAGGTTGGATTCCAATTATATCTACACGGATAGTTTGGAACTGTAGGTCAACTTCAACACCCATTGACAGCTCATAAAGAGGTCCAAGTAATATTAATGAATATTAGGAGATACTCCGTATGTTAATTGTCTTTTCAGGTTTGAGAATCTTGAAAGTTAATAGGTCAGTAGTACATGAAGCACATCTGTTGGCTACAAGGACTCTTGGAGAGTCGTTTATTATATCTAATTTCAAAATTTAATGAGAATGATGTATTTCTTAAAAATAATAATAAAATTTTGTTAATATTTATTTTAACATGACATAACGATCATTTATTTTTCTTACACATCATATTGGAACATTTTAAATACTCCACGTACGTCCATATTCAAACTATCAAAACATTTGAATTTGCATGATTGCATTGATATATATTATTATAAGTACTCATCAAGAATTTGAAATTGCATGTACACAAGGGCATACAACATTATTATTATTTTTACTATTATTATGTCACGTGGTGATGGGAAAATGACAAGCGCATTAATTGCTAGTCCTTTGGGTTCACAAGATATAGTATTAAAGATTTAAAACTACATTTTTTTTTTCCGTGTTTCGGTGGAGACAAAATTAAATATCATAGGTGACTCAAGACAGAAAGACAGAGGCGATTTCTAGAGAGTGGTGGTAGCAGATGAGTTAGTGTTTTGTAAAGATGAAAAAAAATTCAATACTAATAATACTCTTACTTACCGGTGGAAGGGGAAGCGGCTGCTCCAACTCGCCTCCCCTAAATTCGCTACTAGTTTTAACTAAAAAAATTACACGGAGGCAAAAATTAAAATTTTATAAATTTTTAACATCGAAACTTGTTTTAAGAAAAGACTATTTGAGAACGAAAAAAATTTACTAATTAAGACACTTAAAAAAAAAATGAAAAAATGAAAAAAAAAGTGAGTAGTTTATATGGCAAGATGGGAGGTCAAAAAGGTGGGACAATCTGTCAGTAATCGATGAGGTTTTCTCACCTTTTAACCCGTGGTTGAAACGTCAACACTCTCAAATAGCTTTTGGTCTCCAACTATTGACTATTTTACATCATGATGACGGTATCATGGTATTGTAATTTTTTTAAATTAAAATTTTATTTTATAAAACGAGTTATAATATATATATATATATATTTATAAAATTTGTCGATATTGTCAATAGGATTAACGATATCTGAAATTTGAATAGCTACACAAATTCAAATTGGTGTTCACAATTTTTTATTTTCTATTTTTAATCTTTTCAGGTTTAAATTAACTTAAAAAGTTAGTCATGAGAGTCCGTGTGAAAGGGCTCTCGCGATAACAGGTTGATGACTCCCAAGAGCTCTTATGGAGTCGTTTGCAATCTTAATGTCGACTCATCATATCCTGGGATTAAAGAAGGTCCCAAAGGTTCAGTGATACAAATCAAGATGTAATTTTTGATAGTTTATATCACATTTTAAAGCATTTTCCAAACAAAAAAACCAATGTGCCTTAAATATCATTATTCAGTGACATTTAAGTGGTCTCTTATGAAACCGATTCACATGTGCAAATACTTTTACTATATACACGCAATCCATTTCCCCGCCTATGAGTATCAATTTATAAGGTTTAAACAATATCAATGATATTCTTGAAAAGTACCACTAACAATTTTTTTTATAAACTTACTCTTTGGTTAAATACTTATTTTTTTCCCACTAACTAATTGTAATCTCCCATCTACAATCTTTTAATTACTTCCTTCAATCCTTCCCCATTAGTAACTAAAATTAGTAAAACTTTTAAGTTACCTTGCTAATGTATGTTAATGTTTATTTCAATTTTTTTTTTTGCAAAAAAAGTATTTTAAACTAAAGAAATTGTTTTAAAATAGATGTCATTTTACAAGTTTTAATCAATCAAAAAAATTAATTTTATATTTTATCCTTCATTTTATTTTCTCCAAAATGTGTGTATTAATTGTATATTTTTTTTTAAGTTCCCCAAAAATAGTACAGCATTAATCAATGACAAATTATTCAATTTAAGACTCCCTTAATAATTGAACTTAAAAAAAAAACATTCCTTAATAATTGTACACTTATATCCAGAGACTTTTATTAAAGAAGAGGGAGTATATATAATAACTCCATTGGATATTGATATTCTTTTAAGATTAATATTTTAAAATATAAATTGATTATAACCAGAAAATAGATAAGAAAAAAAGAAAAGTGTAAAATAAATGTGGGGAGCAGAAGAGAATTACTGCTCCCATGAGACCCATGACTGACACATCCCAATGCTCCTAGCTACGAAGTCAAAGCCCCACTTTAATTTTTTTTCCCTTTATTATAACTGTTAAAATGAGGAGAGATTTTTCGATGCATTTTTTTTTGTATCACGTAGGCTTTGTTCTCTTTGTGACTTAATTTGAAAATTTTTTTATTTTGGAAAGAAAATTTTAAATTAAGTAGAAATTGAAGTTGTTTATTTGTGTAAGATTTTATAACAAAAAGTGATGATTTTCTTGAAGTGAGAATGGAAAAGAACGGTAATATAGTACAGTCAAATACATTTTGGGAATGAGATGCGATTTTGGAGGGAGGGTAATGTATATGTGACTGCCCATGAATAGATATGAATTTAAAATACTACTTTATCATTGATTTATTATATTATTTTTAAGAATACAACATATATATCTAATAATTTTTTCACAACAAGGAATTTTTTTTTTTTTTGTGCGGAAGAATAAGAACGAGAATGATGGGCATTTCATGTCTAAATTGTAGATTTTCGTCTAGAGAATATAATTATGTAAGTGATTTTTCCCCTATTTATGTTTAACAAATATAGAAATTATACGGACAAAAAATATCAATCATTTATCGCATACTCACATAAGGGCCAAATTATTACGTAGCTTGCAAAAGTTTGTCATAATAAGGAGCGACCCAGTGCTCTAGCGGTTGTGCCGCATAGTGAGCCGCCCAGAGGTCGGTAGTTTTATTCCTATATCTATTAGTTTTCCCCAACTTCATTCTTTTCCTCCCCATAACCCTTACCTTCAATGTATTAGTTGATAGGATGATAAAATAGCCTTGATTCAAAGAAGAAAAAAAAAAAAAGTTTGTCATTATATTCACTAAGGAGGATAAACAGCAACTCATTGAAAGCTAACCACGTGTGGAAAAAATATATTCTAAAAGGAAATTCATTTTAGGCATTTCTACAATTATTAGAAATATCTGAAAATAATTTTGAAACTCTTAAAATAATGGACTTTTCTCTCTTTTCATACTCTCTCAGGGATTAATGTTTAAAGGCAGAAGTAAACTTATAATTAAGGCACTCTTGTATGGTTCAAGCATACTTAAATAAAATCATCTAAAATTACATTTATTGTGAGTATTTGAAAATAATATACTTGTAAATGATTTATAAATTCTAGATAATAGTTTCTCTATTACTTATAAAGAGTCGTGTTTTGAATATTATATTAACTAAAAAAACAGTTATAACGGTGAATTGATTATATGGGATAAAGAAAGTACTATTTAGTTATGATACCCACAAAATTTCATACTCTTAATAATTAATGCACACATTGCGTAAATTAAGTGATATCGTAATTTTATTGAAAGAATAAATACCACCTCCTAGATCAATAGGAGCAAATAGTTACGGGTGATAACGAGCCGAGCCGAGCTTTGACGTGTTCATTTATTTATCGATATTAAAATCTTGTTCGTGTTCGTTTATTTATTAATCGAGCCGAGCCGAGCTTGTTCGTAAACATTCGTGTGCGTTCTATCTCACATTAACTAACATAAAATCGTAATGTTTAGTTACTTTAATATACTATATCAACTTACATAAAAATTAAAATTCAATTTAAACTTATATATTAATATTTATATACATATAAATATATATAAAGATTCAATTATTTGTATTATTTAAAATTTTAATATTGTATATACTTATTTTATTTATATTATATAGTTAATATTTTAATCGAACCTGTTCACGAACATTAACGAGCTTTCAACACCTTGTTCGTGTTCGTGTTCATTTATTATCGAGCCTAAAAATTATGTTCGTGAATTTTTTTATCGAGCCAAACTCGAGCTTGTTCGTGTTCTCAGCCCTACAAATAGTCAATAAAGAGGCGTTACGCACCCGTATCCTTACTTTTATAACACCGTAAAATCTAATTTTTGTACCGCGAATGGATGAAATAATTACTCATTATTCAAATCCTTTGCATTCAAATCTCTTTGACCAAAATAAATAAACTATGGAAAACTCAGAACAGCTGGACTTGATATCACTTACATTTACAGCTAGCTACTATTTATTTACTCATAAGAAGAATCACTTGTTCTTCTTACCATTTATAATGTGCATGTTCTTTTTAGGCGTTTTCAAAATAATTTTAAAAATAAGTTTTGAAAAATAATTTTATAATGTAAAAAGTGTATTAAAAATATAAAAAGTATGATAAATAGTAAAAACTTATTTTAAAAATAATAAAATATAATTAAAATATATTAAATTTAATGTTGAAACTAAAACCGTTTTCAAAACGAAACAAAAAGAACAGGCCCAATGTTTTGAATCTCCGTTGCAATTTTTTGTTACACGTTCTAATTACTCATTTAAAACGTGCAAACTATGAATTAAGACATATAGCAAGAAATGCAACAGAAAATTGATAACTGAAATTAAATGGAGTATCATAAAGATTCAAGAATATACTCAAAATTAATCAATAATAATAATAATAATAATAAACAGAAAATATGTCCACATATAAAAATATATATTTGCTGCCAATTTTTGCGTGAAAGAGACTTGAGAGAAAACCACAATGCAGATAATTCTCCCATAATTAATACTTTTTACTCCTTAAAGAAGCACATCTGAAAGTATTAATTCTTATTACCATTGTCTCTCTTCCTCTTCCTCTTCCTCTCTGTTCTGCATTTTCTGCCATCATCACCACCACCACCACCAACTTTCTTCTCTTTCTCTGCTCAAAAGCATCATGGTAGTAATAGTTGATTCTTGACTGAGATGGGGAATTTCTTTTTTAACATTTTACTGTGCGGTAAATAAAAATTCAACGAGGGCTTCCAATAATCTCCACAAACACCCTGCTGCTGCTGCTCAAAGAAGACAATCGCATCCTCTGTTCTTGAATTTTGCTTCTCTTCTTCATCGGAGGAGAAAGAACAGAGGAATCTGCAGTGACCCATGAATCATTCGAGCTTTCTGAGCTGAAAATTGCATCGGTTACGCAACTGGGACTGCATGGGATTCCACGATCATCCTCGTGCTTCCGCTTGTTATTAGAGTTGTTCGAAAGCTCTGAGATTAGCTCATAGCAATCGTTCACTTTCTTCTGCAGAAAAAAAAAAAACCGTTTCATATCACATCTTGAAATGCATTTTGAGATACGTTACAAGATAGGGTTTGAACTTACCATGGTGGTTTTGAGAACGCCGAGGAGTTGGTTTTGGTAGTCAATGGCGTTACATGGATCGACTTTATTGATGGAGTGAAGCATTATTGCACTTGCCAATACAGATGGCATGTAACGTACGATTCTTGAATCTAAAACAGTTTTCATAAAAAATCAAATCTTTAATACTTTGGAGCAATTAATGTATGAGATCCAAGAACCGTTAAAGCTACCATCTTCATAGTTTATGTTATAATAAAAGACTTACCGGGCATGACAGAGAGGAGAAGGGTCTCGCATTGCGTGAGGAACTTCCAATGGAGATGGCTCTTCAATCCCAGTCTTCTTATTATGTGATCAAGAAATGATAATGGGGTCACAGGGTTCATCCTCCATTTCAGTGTAGAAAGAATCAAAAGCTCCATTTTCTGAATGGTTTTCGCCTCAAAAACGTACTTTGATTCCGCAACCTAAAACAGAGCAAATAAAACATTAGACAAGTTGATTTCATGAACAAAAAGGGGCATATCCATTAGATTTGGACATTACTTGAAGGTCTAAAAGAAGGGGAACTTGGATCTCTTCCATTTTGGCAGCCAAAGAGAGGCAAGTAACAGAAGCAAGATGGATCATCCATGGCTTCTCCTTCTGAAAATGGAGGCTAGAGAGGAATCTATCGAGATAATTAACAGCAAGAACCACAGTCAAAGTAGAAAATCCAAAAATGGCATTGACTTTGTGAATCCATTCCACAGCCTCTCCACGGGCCGCTGACAAAAAGGGATCTTTCTCAATGTCGGAAGAAGAAACAAGATGAGTTTCCTTCTCTTTGGAGAAAAGAGAGAGAAGCTCTTCATCTTCCCAGAACAAATCCTGCTCAGAAACATTAAAAAAATGGTTCTTGGAAACATTACAAAATTCATCTGAACAATCCTCCTCCAAATCCCCCCATTTTTCTTCTTCTTCTTGACAGTAAAGGTCATCATCTAAAGAGAATGATGGATGGTCAGAACGAGAAACATTATGGTCTATAGCCATTGCTATCCTTCTTCTTCTTCAAAGAGAAAGAAGAGGAGAGGTCCCTCTCTGTACCTTTGGTAGTACTAGTATTCTGCAGAAGCTCATGATACAAAAGAAGAGAAAAGAAGAAAAGAAAAGCTCCTCATTTTCCCACTCCCAAAGCTCTTCTCTCCCTCTCAGTTTTTTCTCATCAAAAACAGAGACGAGAGGAAAGGAAAGGGAAGAAAAGGAAGGGGTTTTATCAGAAGGGATGTCACGCTTGTACTTTCTTTATATACTCCTTCCTTCTTCACACTTCACAGTCCACACAGAGAGAGAGAGAGGGGGAGAGATTTTTGGTGTTTTTCTTTAGGCAAAATGGTTTTGTCTTGTAGTATTTTTGTAGTGAAATCTGCTTTCGGTGAGTAGTATAGTTTGAAGGAGGCACGCACACCAAGTCTGACCCCATCAAACAAAACTACACCTAATGCCCTAATGCCTAATGTTAATTTTTGTAAAAATCTTGATAAAAAATAAAAATAAAAAGCAGAAGATTTATCTTGCTGTAATTCATGCCTTTTTTTACTTTTCTTTCTTTATTTTTTTTGTTTTGATGGGGGAATGGAAATTACATTATTGTCCCTGAGATTTTGGCTAAATTGCAACTTAATCCCTGAGATTTCAAAAAATTACATTTTGATGTTCAAGATTTGGGCTAATCTACATCTTGGTCTCTGAGATTTCAGCAAATTACATTCTAATTCTTGAGATTCTGACTATTTAGAGATTTTACAAACTTCTGTCAATAGTTTATTTCACTGTCATTCGTTCACCGACAAATTATTCTTTTATAGCTTCCATGGATATATCATAGTCAAAATTGAGACCAAATTTAGGTACAGTAACATGGCCCCATTTGCTTAAAGAATGACGAGGAACATGTCTGTTGCATTATTCTTACAAAATCCAATGATTTCATCTTAACCCTATTTTACGGAATTATTATTTGTAGGTACTAAATTACTATTTGTAGAAATATTTTTCTATAAATATTTTATAATCCCCTTAAGTTCTAAAAAAAAATAATAATGTCGCCTATATACTTAAAAAATGTCGTCAAGTATAGGTGACATTTTTTGTTCCTTTCTTGTTTTTAATAATAATAATAATAATAATAACAAAGGGCATTATAATAAATTTACAGAAATTTTTTTCTATAAATAGTAATTTAGTTCCTGTAAATAGTATGCACCATATTTTACCCATCAAGGTTCAAGAAAACCTAGTGAAGAAACAAAATGAAAGAATACATCTTGGTCCCTAATGTTAAGGCTAATCACAACCCGGTCCCTGAAAAAATACATAAATCCAATTTTCTGAAACTTCAAGTACCATGTTGGTAATTTAACCAAACCTCACGCCATAAATGAGGTACAGAGTAAAAGCTGTAGGGGGCCATGGCCATGGGAAAGCACCGAAGAACTGGCATGGTTTTAGTTGACGAACCAGGAAACAAGTACAAAAACTCTGAGTCTGAAGAGAGATTTTTTGAGCTAAAGGGGTCAGGATTTTCCTGCTATAACGTGTATATCTTTATATATATATATAAGTACAGAATAATGATATTTAAAGTAGTTTTTTTTTTTTTCTTAGTTGGGTTTGGTTTTGGTTCTCTTCCGTCATTTCGCTGAGATTTTGCAGCACTGTCTGTAAATCCTAAAAAGATGTTGCGGTCCTATTCTTGAATGAATACATTGGTTTTTGGACTTGCTAATGCTGCTTAGTTCCTACGAAGATAAAAAATTGTATCCGACACGTATGAGAGTTTGATGGTTTAAATATTTAGTTTTGTTTCAAAAATATAATATAATTGAAATGTAATACACGTATCTATTTTAAAATTTGATATATTGAGTTTAAAGTTATTCACTGAAGTGTCGCGTATTGAGTTTATCATCTTATGTGTTGAATATTAAGTTTAACATTTGATAGTGGCATTTAACCTGTAATATCGCATATTGTTAAGACACGCATATCAAATTGAGCTGTCAAAATATCCCCATCAAACAATCAGACGTGAGAATCTATCTTCTACCGTTAATACTCAATCAAGATTTTTAATCTCTATAATGCAAAACCACTATTTCTTTTTCTTTTTCTTTTTTTTTTTGTAAAAAGAAAAAAAAAAGTGTTGTAAAACTCAGAAAATGTACCTGTTTTGGCTCATTACTCACAATTTTATTGTATGTATATGTCTGTTTTGCTTCTTTTTTTTTCAGTTCCACAGTCGGTAATGCTTTCAGTGTAAAGTTGAATGAGGCTGTACAAGTAAGGTAGAAATGAGGTAATTTTGACCAGAATCCATAAGATCCAGAAAACTGTTCAAAAGTTGAGTTGAAAAACAAGACCAAGAATGATGAGCATTGTCTTTTTTGCCTCTGTTATGATGCAAAATACAATTTTCATTAGTATCAAGAGTTTCGAACTTCACTAACTGCAAAATACAACTCTCGTTTCGTTTTTTTTCATAGGGTTAATGGGTTCGAATCTCATCAGTTTCAAAATGCAATCATTCCGTCTCCCTCATTTCTCATTGGTCATCACCTCGTTAATAATCTCATCAATTTCCTTAAAGAGGTCAAGAGTTCGAATCTCATTAGTTTTCCCGAAAGTGCAGAGACTTCACTGCCGCAAACTGCTAAACTAAACTAAGCTTTTGTCTTACGTGCATTATTAAGGATAACTACTACTACATGATGCGGTGAAACATTACCTTAATCTCTACAATTATTCCTGTCGGAAGTTCAAGGAATTTGAGCTCATAAAAGTCGGCATAAATAGACTCGTGCTGTTCATGAGCTCCATAAATGTGCCTTTCATTTTGATTTTGATGGGGAAACTAGAACGTGAGATTATTCAGTATATTTATTTTACCACGTAAGATGGTACAATCAAATACATTTAAATAATGAGTTATTTTTTTGAGAAAGTGTAATGTACAAGTAGGGAGGCGAAAATAAATACAAATCTAGATTACTAGTTTATCGTTAAGTTGCTACACTATTTTCAACAATCCAAACCGATACATCCAATAATTTTTGGAGAGGAATCATCATTCGCCATTTACTTGCCATATAAAGTTCATAAAGTTTGGTAACCATTCAAATGTCAACAAACCAAAACAAGCTATCTATTCCCCATTCATATTTGGATCTTTTGAAATATCATTATCAAGATTTAACTGTATATTTCATCCTACTGTGTAGCCACACTGTCCGGTTTTGTTTTTGATGTATAATGTTCATGCCATAACACATACTTTTTTTATCTTAAGCAAAGTTTTAATCATTACGTGACCTAATCAAATTCGAGAGCCATTCCCTTTGTAGCATATTTCTCTTGTGATAGAACTAGATTAAGAGGCCTAAAGTACTTTAATTGAGAACTATTTCATCCGTCTCATATAAACAGTTTTATTTTTGAAATGTATAACACAATTTTTCCTCTTATGTCTTTATTTTATAAGTATATCAGTTAACTATTGATCGCGCATTATCATATTAGTAAAAATAAAAATGTAAAAGAATAAAACACGACTCTTTTAATACGATGGGAATAAGTATTACTTTGAAGAGTGGGGTGTGGACCATGTGGTGTTTGAAGGTGATAGCCAGCCAAAATGGCAGAATCAAACTAATGGAAACAAGATTAGAAAGTTGAAACAGTAATTAACAATAATGCCTCTACTAATTTAATCAAAGCTTGTATGGTAAGACATCAGCTTTCAATTAATTGGAATAATCATAATGATACTTACTAATCAGTAGTTAGTTGTAATTACTAGTTAAACATGCAACTAAAGAAAATTATTGGCTGTATCCGTTCCATCCTTAAAACTAGTACATCAAACTTATCATAAATCAATAATGTAAATTTATATTGATTCATTGGCCCCGTACATAATTTTTCTCAAAAAATATCACTCTTTCCCATTAATGTATTTGACTGCATCGTCTTATATGGCACAACGAATGTGTCAAATAATTTCTCGCTAATTAAACCATACATATAATAAACAACCAGATATTGCATCATTCTTCTTGCAAAAGTCAAAAAGGCCCACCCCCTTTTGGCCAATTCACACACATAAATACATGTGGATTAATATATAAACCATAAAAAAAAGATGTAATTTCTTCAACTCGCTCAAAAAATGCCAGACAACAAATCAACTGTTGCAAATGAATCTTCAATCATTTCTCCTCCACTTTCAAAGATTTTGTCAAAATGGAAGCAAAATATAAGCACCCTTTTAAAGTTTGTCCCAAATAATTGACCAAAAATCATGCTTTAGCTCACAACACACTCAAAAATCGAAAAGGGGAACACACAAAATAATAAATAATAATTAAAAAAACCTTGATTAATTGTGTTGGTGACAACTCACAAGAACTATTGCTGATTCTAACCCCCACCCCCCATACAATTTGAATTGAACTTCCAACTACAGCTCCTAAAATTACATTTTTTTTTTGTTCCCTTTCTTGGCTGCCTACAATTGGAGTTCCAATTTGAGGCCAAAGAGCCTAGTAGAGGTTGGCAATTTATGATACTATTCAACACGTTAAAAGTGATTTATCAACTCATTTACAGCTTAACTTGTCATTCCACGAGAGTGACGATAATTTCTAACACAATATCAAAGTTAGATCCAAATCCAACAGTAAAAGTAACTCATCAACTCATATACAGTCCAAATTTGGGATGCCTCGAGATGAGATGCTATGTATTTGTATTATGTGTCATATCATGTTCATAGGGGGAAATTACATTTATAGCCATCGTGAATGTGATGCGGCACATTATACACGGGAGACAAAGGATCTCAGCATCGGGCTAAATTACATTTCTAACCCTCGTGGATGTGATATGACACATTACACACCCGAGATAGAGGATCTCAGCATGGGACAAAATTACATTTTTAGTTCTCATAAATATGATATGGCACATTTTATCCCGATACAAAGGATCTCAGCTCATCTTGTGATTTGTGCCTCTACCACACATTCAGTCATGATGCACTGCTACAATAAAGTACAAACACAAGCCCAAGTCTTACGGTGAGTTGCTCAAAAAAGAAACAAAAGCGGGGGAGTGAAGTGGAACACCGAAAGCGAAACTCAAATGCTTGGTTAGGTTGACGTTAAATCCTACTGAAATGGTCAACACGCCCGAGTGGAGTCTTGTTGAATGGTCCATTCATCGGATCATTGCAAAATTTATTTATTTATTTTTATTTATTTTTTTTTTCTGTCAGTTTGAGTGGAATTTACATTCATTATGCCGCATGCAGATGCAAGATCAGCATTCCTAGAGTTCATCGACCACACACATATGGTACAAATTGCCAACTAATCCTGGCTTTCGTTAAGGTTAAAGGGGGCAAAAGATCGCTAAAAAGCACGCAAAGAAATTACGCTAAAAATAATCCAGGAAAGAAAAAGAAGGTTAAAAGTTTGTCCTTCTAAGTATAATACAAAGCTAACCTTGTAGAGTACAAAAGAACTGTTCACTAAGCTATAAATAAACGTTCTTCACAAATTAAAGGGCAAGCTTGATCTCAGTATGGATGGGGAGGAGGATAGATCCCAGGGAATGGACCTGACAGGAAGTAAACCTCAGAATTAGTTTTGCTGAAAGTTCATAATGAAGCAATAAATCAATTGATTGGTAAGAAAATATACCTGTGTGGTAATGAGATGGATCGTATGGAGGCGGTGGATATGGAGGTGGTGGATATGCTGAAGGTGGTGCTCCATAAGGTCCAGGATAGGCCGATGGCGGTGGTGGCTGCTGCGAGTGGTGGTACGGTGATGGTGGATATGCGCCGGGATTAGGAGGGTACGAAGAATAAGCATGAGGGGCTGGATAGGCTGATGGCGGTGGCGGGTAGGAAACTCCATGTGGAGGTGGATGAGAACCTGTAGCTTGAGGTGGAGTAGAGTATAAAGGAGTTTGGGGCATTGCTGTTGACATATATGGTGGAGCTGATGGAGTATAACTTGTTGCAGGCTTCTGAAACATTTGAATTATAAAGAGTTATTGGCATTACATTAACATGAAGCAATATGAAAATTACAGATGCATAAGATGAGGGCATTACAAAGCTGTGATACTTACATTGGCATTTGCATAGTGCATGATTACCCGAACTTCGCCTGCATATCTGGAAAAGAAAACGCACGCGTTAAGAACTCTAGAATGCTCCTGGATGGTACTAACTAACCTATATAGTGCCTAATTGACTGAACTCATGTAACTAAATATCAAACAACATGACCAAAGATAGTTCACGAATCACAAAATTCCATTGTTTCATCAATTCTCTGATACCATCAACCATATCTCAGGGATGCATTAATTCTAGAACTGAAGCCAAAAGGGCTTTTCTTGCATTAAATTGCTCATCTTTTTTGTCACTTAAACCCCCAAAGTTAAACTCAGAAAATATGGTAAGGATATATGAACAATGAAGCAATACACCCAAACAGATAATACCCCAGGGTGGCTCACAAAAGACTGTCAGCCACACCGAAATGAATGTAACACTGACCACCTAATGGTGCTAAGCTCAGAACTTTGTAGAATGCTACAACAAGAAGTTTCAGACTTCACCTTCATGCAATTAGATGTTTTTAGAACCAGTAAACCTAATCCAAATGGAACCATAAAAACTGTACAGAAGTAAGATCTCAATGACAACAACACCAACTGGTTTAAGAAAGCCACAAAAAAGAAGTTAAAGCACACGATTAAACATTAGCATCAGCAAACACTCCATAAAAATAAGCTCAGGTTTTATATGCAGGTGATGATGAATAAGATAAACTTTGGCACTTTTTTCCCCCTAAATTCACCTGCCGGTTTTAGTTTGGAGTGGCCAAGTGCTGTCGTCAAATCCTTGAGAAAGCACTTTCATAAGCTGAATCCTAAACCGAAATAAAAACAAAAAAAGCACAATCTTATTAAACCATTCAAAACAAAAAAAACAGACACTCCAATCAACAGGACTGAAAGAACATAAAAAAGATAAGGGAAAAGGGGAATTACTTTCCACTTCCAATGAAATCGTCAGTGGTGATAGTATTGCTATTCCAAACAGAAACACCCATCTCTCGTAGCCCTTCAATCAGGGTGAACGTGAATCTCTGTTGAAAAGTTGGGTTTTTCCCTCCATCTAATTTATCCAAATTCGCCAAATCAATTTCTCGAAACAAAAAACGAAGTGATAGAGCAATTTCAAACATGGACAACAAATTCTTAAACAAAGAAAATCAAGAACCAACCTGTACAGGTAGGGGTTCGGGCTTTAGTGGTAGCATAATCAAGGCAAACATAAGGATCTTGTCTGGAAATCCATTCCGTATCCCTCAATTTGTTACAACCCACAACTGCAATTCCCAAAAACAAACAAATTTTCAAACATTGCCAGCAAAATCTCTGAAGGAATCAAAAGAAGGAAAGGGTAAGCGAAAAAAATTACCTGTGACTTCCAGGATTTGACCATGGATCCCAGAAACCGACATGGGATGGATTTGGATGGAACTAGAAGAAGATGGCGACAAAATCAAGAGTCAAAAACAATAAAAAAGCTGTTTCGATAATCTTTCAATCCGCCTCTTTTATACGCAGGATTTTCTGCAATGAAAGCGGAGAAGATTTAGTTGAAAAAAGGAAATTTCTACGAATT
Organism: Leptodermis oblonga; assembly: GCA_016801395.1. Lineage (NCBI taxonomy): Eukaryota > Viridiplantae > Streptophyta > Magnoliopsida > Gentianales > Rubiaceae > Leptodermis > Leptodermis oblonga. Next base: position 46,225,486 of record CM028755.1, read on the forward strand.
TATTTGCTTTTCAAAAATAATTCAGATCTGTTACTCGCTTCAACGAACAGATAGATTCAATATAATAATAATAATAAATAAAAGCACACGGCCTTACTTTTCCAAAAATAAAAAGGAAAAGGGCGAATTACATTTATTTCCCTTAAAATTTGTGAAATTATAAATACCCTCCCAAAATTTCTTTTAATTACAACCTCCTTTAATTTGTTCAAGAGTTTTTCAAAATAACAACTAGGTTGCATCAAATAAAACTATTCGTAATTTCACCGAATTTTGAGGTAAATAAATATAATTATCAAATAATTTGAAAAAAATATTTGTAATTTAACCAAAATTCGGGGATTGTGGATTTGACTCGTCTTTTTTCTTCTTTTTGACAATTATTGTTAGCGTGTGGGGTCATGCCTTTTTTTTTCCCAACAAATAAAATGGCCATTATTATAAATGAACCAATTTGCTCAAACAAATGTCACAAGAAAAAAAAAGTAAGAGGGTCAGCACATTAATTGTTGAAAGTTGCAACGGATAGATACTACAACAACTAACATTAAAGAATATACGAATCAAAACGACTTCAGAAATTTTATAAAACGACTTTGTGGGGTGAATATCATCTTGACGCAAACATTGACTTTTGACTTTCGTGTTTCAATTATTGTTTAGGCTACTGTAGTTTCATTTGAAAGTAACACCCTCCCAGGATCAACTCAAAGTAGGGTCGGTCGGTCAAGATGAATACAAGAAGCATAGCTCGTATTGATTGATTCTTCCACCACCCTTTCCCTGAGTTATGGGACCATTTTCTTCGGGCGACAAAGTTTATAAGGTCATTTCTTACGAACGTAAAACAGTTCTGCTAATATTGGTTCTATTCTTTGACGAGTCATGAAATCATGTTCTCCAAACATAAAACTAACCCTCTGCAGGCGGGGGAGTATGGGATTCTTTCTTTCAATCGTAAAACCCATTCCTCTACAGGGGTTATGCAATCATTTCTTGAATACTTCCGATCCTAAAAAACTAACCTCTACAGACCGAAAACAGACGCTATACCCCGACCCCCACTCCCAACTCATCATACACACATAGAATTTAGAAATATGTACATCCACCAACCCCTCTTAAGAGGAAACCTTTTCGTAATGGAAAGGCAATAAGGAAGTAATTACACAAGTCTTCTACTCCTTTATATTAATCAAATAAAATAGCAAACTTCTTTAACAAAGTCACAACTAAATATTGTAATTACATTGTTATGGAACCAAGAACAACGGCATAAATGAAATGAATGAACAGTTGCTTGGTAGTAGGCTTGAAGTTTGGTCGTAAACACAAGGTTATGTACATAGGTGGGAACAGACGTGTTCCTCCTGATTAGTCACTTTCATAATCATCTTCGTCTCCAAATGTAAAAACAGAGGCATCGGCCGCCATCGCCTTGAATTCACTAACACTTGTTGTTGAACCTCCTGTTGTGTTGGAAACTCCAACATCCGGCGAGGGACCCTTCGCTGCATCCTTTTTGGGCTCGCTCTGTACAGAACCTGCGCCTCCTCCTCCTCCCAAAGAGAGTCTCTCGGTTTCTTTTGTCAACTGTTTGTGTTCATTCAAACTTGAATCGTGGTCAGAACCACCAGTTTTTGTATCGGTGGCACTGCTCGTTGTTTCAGGAGCTGCACTGACTTTCCTGCTTTTCGATCCTGTTTCATCCAACTCGTTGTCTGAAAACACGTCGTCCTTTTCACTGCTCCCGGGACTTTTATCAGAGTTTCTCCCAGTTCCTGCCTCCTCACCGGCAGGACTGGGTTGTGAGGCAGCTTCTGCCCCAGAATTTTCAGCGGCTTTTTCTGCAGTTGTTTCTGTAGGAGACCTTGGAACAACAGCTGAATCATAGTCCACAAGCACAACCTCAACCTGAAATCCAGGTGATGGCAATTTTCTCTGTGCAAATCATCAGAAATCAAAATTAATATAAAGTCAAGGCAAAAGAATGTCTCCAAGGATGACGGTAAGTGTAGTCAATGATTACCTTGTCAAAACCATCAAGGTCACTTGTGTTGAGTACTTTTCTGTTTTCCATCATAGTTGTGTTCAGCCAACTAAATAATAAAGACATCAAAAAATCAGGCAATTTATTTGGTTAAGCTACAATTCTCACGCATAAATCTATCTTTAAATTTGTCATTCGAGAAAACTCCAGAATGGTCTTTACCAATAAAAATCTCCTTGCCGATCATGGAAATGGACTTTGAAGTCCCCAGCCAATGGTGTCAGACCAGGCTCCCCAGGAAGAGCAAACACCATTATTCCTTTTTTAGGGGCACTAAACCAATAAACTTCAGGCTGCAGAGAAGACACAAAAGAAAAAGCATGAACTTAAAATCTCAATCATTCAATGTGATAACGGTAACAACACATGCACCCATGCATCACTAATGCAGAACAGGCAATAAACCTGTATATCAAATTCGAGAATGCCAATAAATATGGTAATGGCCTACCGAGAGATCCTTGGTTCTTGGATGTTTCTTAGTCGAGAACAGCACCCCTGAAGATAATGCAGATATAAAATTACAAAGAAGTACATGTGATATTGCTCTAAACACATCAGAGCAAGATGTCAGAAAGCAATGGCTACACAGACTGGATTCCAAGACAACAGGATGAAGATTGGTAAAAGGTTCAGCTAAATGCATCTATAAAGCAAGCAAGTAATTAAAAGCACAGAAAACTACCGCGAAACCCAAAGCCAGCACACAAAAAATTGCAAATAATTTCCCAGAGCAGATGACAAATGAAACACTCCCCCACAAAAGCATTGGAGACAAGGGTTGAGAGAGTGCCCACAAATAAATAAATAAATAAATAAAGGCAAAGATATCCAACCTGATTAAATCTGGAAAAGGAGAAATCACACATGAGAACAAACTAATTTCAAAGGACAGATTGGAAAGTAAACCATGAAAGAGAATAGCATTTAAGTTATTACGGAAAAAAGGGCCAAAATAATTTTATACAGTCCATACAAAACTAAAATGAGAATTACCATTATGATCAGACACGGTAATAGAAGGCCGGATCCAATAAGGGCATCGGTGAAGCCGAAATCCTCTAAGCATGCACCTGCCCAATGTCATTAGTTAATACAAATTCTTTAATTACTGAATTCCAGTTGGCCAAGTACTTCTGGATTCTCTCAATTGCGAATAATTAGGAAGAAAAAATTCACATCAATGGCAATTACCTACGCCCAGGCTGGTTTTCTCCATTGAAATAAGTTAAGACACGTTCGAAGTACTTGACGTATCTCTGGGACAGAAACAAGTTACAAGTAAGAAGTGGAAAAGATATGCTACTTTTAGGAATACCTTAAGGGATGAATCGTGCAGACTCACAATCTGACTAGGTAAAACAAGGCCTTTCCCATCAAAACATCTTTTCTGATTGTAGTAATCAATAGACTCCTCAGCTGTGGGGAAGAACTGCAAAAATATATTCCAAATACACTTCAATTTGCAAAAATGTGAGGTAAAAAACGCAAAGGAAATGCAGGTTCAACCTATGAGATCCCTTGGGACAAAAAGGAACCCAACCCCCCTGTTTCAATTATAAAAAAAAAGCAAGAAAGAAAGAAAAAGGGACAAATGCACAGAAAGCTCTGCAGTTTCTTGCGTTTACACCAATTTTTCCTATCACTAATGAGAAGTACAAAAACCTTACTTTCAAGTACAAAAGAAGGCTAGAAATCATCAACCCTGTCCTTGCCATTCCAGCCTTGCAGTGTACAACCACAACATTTTCAATATCCTCCTTTAGCCACGAATATGCACTATGGCAAAATGATGTAATGAGCTGAATAGGGGGACAATTATGGTCATCGAAGGGGAAACAAGCCACCTGCAAAATTGGTAAAATATTAAAGCTATCTAATATTTGGAATATACACATGCTAAGCCACAGTACAGCCCAGACAAATAAGTGAGTAAAATGAGTTTGAATGCTTCAGGCAAATAAATTCTATTGGGGTTGGGGTACATCTACTAGATATTTATGAATTGCTAAAATCAAATAACAGAATATCTCCAAGGATATTTTCAACCAACTCTCACAAACTGAATTCTTTGGAAGTGCCACACTATTACAATATAGGGTTCTAAAAACTTCTGATATTGCCAGGGAAACTAGGGATATTGCAATCACACAAAAGGCATTCAGGATGTAAGCACAGAAGTCCATTTGTCTTTTACAAACAAGTAATACCTAAAGTAGACAACATCCAAAGGGAAAGCTATTAACCAAATTTAGAATATCCAAATCATGTTCTAATTATATTACAACACAGTTTGGGGGAGAGGGAGAGAGAGACTTGGAATAGTAAGTTAAAGTTAACAATTCGTTGAGCTAGTACAAGAGAAACAGTTAAATTCAAACACTAAAACACAAAAGAATGATAAGGTACCTTTCCCTCAAATAATGAGGCATCATACAATCTTTCAGAACAAAGATTGTACACTTTGTACTTGTCCTGCAAGTTAGAGGGGGAAAACACGAGATTAAAGATTATGAAAGAGACTCTTCTAAAATGTCCAAAAAACCAAGAAAATTAAATATCTATTTAAAATTTATTGATATATATATATATATATATATATATGTTCAAATTTGGAGGAGATTGAGAAATAAACATATCAGAGTGATAAATTACCTTGTGATGGGTTTCAAAGAATTTAATTACTTCTTCCATGTGGTTTCGGTAAAACCCCTGAATTACAATTTCCATCAGTACATTTAATTACTACTGACAAACAATGTCACAAGATTAATCTATTGTTTTACAGCTTCTTACCTCAACATAACCGAAGAAACCAGAGCTCATATCACCAGCAGGGAAACCCATAGCAATTATATTCTCAGTGATATAAGTCATATCCAAGTCAAATCCACCTTCCTGAAAAAAGTATGAACAGGCATATCACATGTGTGCACACTAAAGTGAAAATCATAGCAAAAAAAGATATACAGGTAGTATAAAAATCTGCAAATGAAGAAAACAATTCTTGCACTGTCATGCAAAAGCTGGGCATATGCACAACACCTATACCTTTATCCCACTATATTGAGTTAGCTATATGGATCATACCTCATCATCGTGTTAGGTCAAAACACATGTTTCCTTTTCAATAATTTCTTTCTAGTTCTTTTTAAGTCTTCCACTTTCCCATTTGATTTGATCTAATAATTCTCTATCTCATACAGAGGATAAATAAGTGAAAAAAAAAAAAAAGCAGGCCACCAGACACCCTATTTGCAGACATTTATAACCCCAGAAGAGGAAAAAACATATGGCCTATATAGAAATCCATTATATTTCACATTTCCCATATCATTCCCCATTTTACAACCAACTTTTTTTTACATTCCCAGTGGATCTTTTTACATTTCCAACACAAAACGAAAACAAAAACAGTATCCATATAGACCCGTAGTCAACGGTTCCAAAGGACCAACAAGTTAGGAAAAATTGAAGGATATAAAGCATCATACAAACACCTGATATCTTCGCTTATTCTGAGATACAACATGTCGAGCTTTCACTTGCACAGCCTTCACAGCACTCTTTGAAGAATCCACTATACCTTTAGTGATTGTCCCAATAAAACCAGACTGTGGTGTGGTTGATGTTCCCTCAGAGTTTTCTTCTTGCTGAGAAGCCTTTGGAGACAAACGCAATCCCAATCCACTAGTAAAACGAGCAAAGGATGACCGTCCAGGACTTTCAGTGGGTGATTCATTCTGGGTTCCTACCAATGACGGGGGAATTTTTAAATTTTTTGCCCAACTGGATATCCCCGAAGCAGAAGCTCTAGACGCAGAATTATCTGGAGCGGATTCTGCCCTCGGGGGCGAACGGGTATCTGTTTTTACATTCGAATGGGATGATACTTCAGAAGCATCTGATTCCATTGATCCAACACTGAGCTCTATGGGTGTTTTCTTTGAACTTGCAAGAATAAGCAAGCTTCTGCAGTCAAACTAGAAGCACATAAAATTAGTACGGAGTAATAGAAAAGGGTAACACTTAAAGGCTGACAAAGTTCCAAATCCATCATTATAGCCCTCTTGATACTAATATCGTAAGCACCAATTATGCAACATACTTGCATGAGACAAGTTTCTCCAAAACACTAAATGTCTGGAGTTTGAAATGCCCAGACACTTGCCCATTGCTCAACAAAACGAAAAAATGTAAAACTTCAACTTCCTAATATTGAAAATGGAATCATATTTCACAAAACTTTTGTGGGATATAACTATTTACAGAACAATTAATCGCAAAAGTGAACTCCTCTTCAAGACCTCAACAAATCCAATTATAAGACCCGAAAATTTAGCACCAATTAAGAAACTACGAAGAATTGAACTAACAACTTCTAGCAACTCAATCAGCAAAAGTTTCAATTTGATCCCACAAGAACACAAAACAGCAATTAGAAGTAATTTCTCACCGATCCACAAGACGTGTAGAAGCAGTTCATATATACATGCACAAATTCATGTAAAAGCAGTTCATCGAGAAATTATTGAAGTAGAAGAGTGCTTGAAGATACCTGAAAGAGAAGTCAACGGCAGCGGAAACCGAATGACGCCGGTAGTCGGAGGGAGGCTTTCCCTTGACGACGCCGTTCTTTACACTCTTTTTCCGTGATATTTTGGGTATATCTTTCTTCCTCTTCGTTTTGGTTTTTCCCTGAAAAAGGAGTATTGAAAGGAATTACGTTATTTTCTACAAGCCCCTGATTTATGTGTTAATATCACTATTGACCCCTCCAGTTTTCAGATCTTCATCAGTACATCCCCTTTCTAAACTTGGGCAATTATTGCACGGCTCCACAAACGAAATTCTTTAAGGCGCTTGGTTTGAGAATATATAGTTATTTTTTAAATGAACTACCAAAACCTTATTTGTTCAAATTAACAAAATAAAATAATTATGAACCTTGTGAGGGGTGAGACTCGCTCATGCACGACACGAACTTAATGTGCTATGAATTGATTTGATAACATGACCCTATACCAAAAAGTCGATGAATCAAAAACCGAATCCGTAAACCGATTTAATCGATTTTAACCAGCTTTGGTTTATTAATTTTAATCGGTTAATTGACGATATATTATATATATATATATACTATTTATAGTCTTCTTGATTTTATATCAATATTTTTTTACTTATATATTATAATTAACATGTCTTATTATTTTCAATTTTTTTATTGTAATATATACGTTTTTCATATTTATAAAAGTGTTAAAAGTAAATACATGAATAAGATTTCCTTATAAATTTTTTAAAATATAAATTATATAATAGTTATCACGAAAAATAATAGTAAAATTTTAATTTATTTATTTTTCTTTCATATTCATTTATGTTTTTTAATGTAATTGTAGTAATTACAAAAAATAAAGAAAATTAATTAGTGGTTAAACTGATTAACCATCTGCTAAATTGGTTACTACAATTGTCTCGATTGTCTCAAAAGATGAGTGGTTGTCTCATCCGTGGGGTCTTATAGGTCGATTAACCGATTTTAGTTAAAATTAACTAAACTGATATAAACCGGTTGAATAACCCTAGTGACAACCACTCACGTTTAGAAATAATTTTTTACAAGTTCTAGCAAACCTATCACATTATAAGTGACAAAAAAAACTTTGACAAAGCACGAGAATCTGGATCAAACCTATCACCGTATTAACCAAGTGAACACCACCCGAATTATCACCTTTAGAGACAACTTTTTACAAGTTTGGTCAAATGTATCACGCTCTAAGTGATATACAATTTTTAACAAAGTTTGACATGACAGGAGAATTTGAATCAAATCTCCCAATTTAAATCAGGGGCGGCCAATGCATTACGGTTTTTAACTAAAACGTAGGGCTAAGATATAGTATTTTACCCTTTTGGTACCAAAATACTCAACCCCTATAAAATTACTGTAACCCCTTTTTGGGCGCCAGCGCCACCCGTCGAATTGCCGCCGGCTGCCACCTTCCAAAGGTAATTTTTAATTTATAAAGGGCCTGTTCTTTTTGTTCTGTTTTGAAAACGGTTTTGGTTTTAATAGTAAATTTAATATATTTTAATCATATTTCATCATTTTCAATACAACTTTTTACTATTCAGTATCTACTTTTTATATTTTTAATATATTTTTTACATTATAAAATTAATTTTCAAAATTTGTTTTCAAAATCGTTTTCAAAACGATGAAAAATAGGCCATTTATTCCGCTTTAGGAATGGTCTCTCCTCCCAGTGTCGCCGCCTGCGACGGTTGGTCCAGTTCCGGCCACGCGTGCACACCTATAGTATTATTCTTTTTTACTTACCGGCAGCGATGGCTGGCCGGATTTGGGAGGTGGCTTGTAGTCAGAAATAAATTAAACTCTCAGAGGGGGTTTCACACCAAAGGTGGTTTCATTTATTTTGCCCGCAGCTGGCCACCACTCAAATCCGGGCCAACCACCACCATGGTTAAGTAATAAGAAAATTACAGGTGTGCATGCGTGCAGGGACGGATCTAGAATTTTTGTTTTCAGTGGGCTGGATTCCAAATTTTTATTTTTTTTTTTAAAGTGGGCTGAATCTACCCATCAACCTATCAGGATCTTAGATCCTAAATTCCAAACCAGAATTGTAAATGTGAGAGAAGCAGAAGAAATGGGAGAATATCACAGAAGAAAAGGGCAGAAATAAGAAAGAAAAGGGGGGAGATTGTATTGAGGGAGAAGAAGAGTTCAGATACAGAATTTTTCATCATCAAAAATCATAATCTCAACTTCCTATCATTTCTATATTTATACACGATGAAGAACTAACAATGGCAAGAACAATAAATTGCACAAATACCCCTCACTGTGTATCTATTTCTAATTTGACCCTTGGGGCATGACAAACCCCACTCCTTAAAAGAAGGCTTGCCCCCAAGCCTTGTAAGTGGCAAAATGATTCTACACAAAGAAGCTTGCAAAGGTTCTGCACAAACTATCTAGAAATTTGCCTTCAAAGGTGAAGAAAATCTTGATCTGCAAGATGTTGGAAGATGGTTGAGACTGCAATGCTTTTTCTTTTTTTTCCATGTGCCTCCCTTAAAATTGGTCACCAACTTGTCCCATGGTTTGAAGAGTTCCCAGACCAAAATTAGATAAACCAAACTCAGATTCAGCCCTTTGCATTCACTAATAAACACATTCAGCTCATTGTTGCTCTTGAATATCCCAAGATTTGCAAAATCTTTCCAACCATCCAGCACAAGTTTGAAAAGAAACACAATACCAGCACTTGGCCCCTTGCTCCTGTACAAAGCTCAGCAACCATGGAGTCAACTTATGCATAATCTCATGAGATAACACTTTCAAATGGCCTGAAATAAGAAGCATGCACCAGAAGACTACCCAATGCTCTTTACTGAACAGAACTCTAAACAATGTTTCCCATATCACAAACACATCCCCAATTTCCAAACCTGAAGTATGCAAATTATGGCAAACTAAGAGATGGGTTTCTTCAGCACAATATTCCCAATCACATCTTTTTTCTTCCTATCACATTCATTTGAAGCTTCTGTGCGTATACAGTCTTCCAACATTTCCAAAGTAGCACCATGTGTGCAGTAATTTCCTGGTGAGTTATTAACTTTTTGTTCCACCAAATTATCAGAATTTTGACTTCTTCTGCTCCCACCAATGTTTCCCAATTGACCTGCAGCAACTTCATCATCAATATTAGAGATTAACATCCCCATTGCATGATCCAAAACCCTTAGAACTTGGAGCCAGGGAATAGAAATTAGCTTCCCAACTAAACAAGCTAAAAATAATGATACAGAGCCCAAAGAATCATCAACTAAATCCAGCTCATTAATTAGCCCCAAGTCTGTCAATATAGTCACAAATCCTTCCTCGAATATGGTCACACATTTATTCCATGATTGATAACTAATTCTAATTTTACTTTGACTAAATCTCTCAAAGTTCAACCCTTCAAAATTTTCAATCAAAACATCCAAGTTCTTGTAATCCTCGTGTGTTGCCAAACTCTTAAAATCTATAAATCCTTCTAGACAAAACTGCAAGGAGTACTCCTGCTCATCACGTAGTATAGCGAAGGTATTTTCTCCAGCATCAACAAAAATTAAAGGGGCAAAACACTCGTCTGCAATCAGTATTTTAACAACTCTTCTTGAGTTGATGCTGAAATATTTGTCATTTTTAGTTTCCTTTCTCCAACCTCCTTGGACAACAAATTCAGAGTTGCTGCTAAAAACCTTAGGAAATAAACTAGAATCTGCAGAAACTTTTCTTACAAATACCACCCATTTTGTCAATTCAGTGCCACTATTCAAGAAAACATCCCCAACTTCTGAAAACTTTAAGAGCTTACCACACAAGCTCTTAAGATCACTTTCTGCATAATCTAGTAAGTCATTCTTAGCTGGAACAGTTGCTGATATCTTCTCTGAGTCAGGTAAGAGAGACTTCTCAAGGTGGTTTGCTTTAAAGAGTTCACAATCAATCGTTCGACAATGTTGTTGCCAATTGTCATATCTAGCAAAAGTATAAGGGGGTGCATTTGTGCTAACTGTAGCAAGAAGACCCCAAACAACTTCTAAAAACCCCTTCAATACCAAACTCAGGCTTAAAATCCTAGTTGTAAATCTGTAAGAACCATTCCCAATGAGATTTAAGACAACTTTTCCCTCAAGTGAAACCATTCCTACATAGCTTCCATCCTTGTTAACAGCAAATTCCCCAGCAGATTGAAAATCCAATAAACTAACCGAAAACAGTTTATCAGCAATCCTCCCTAAAACACAGGGCGAGTTCCCAAGTAATTCCCTACTACTATCAGTGCCACCTTTAAAACAAGTAACCAAACTAACCCATGATATCGTTTGTCTCTGTTTATCAATCAATGCTCCGAAGATGTATGCCCCATGAATTCTATCATAACAATGATTCTCATGCACTGCAAGTTTCCTATAGGATTTGAGCTCTCTGAAAACTCCAACATTCACAATCACAGAAACATTATCTATACCCTTCAAACACACAATCGCAGCAAATGGAGATTCTAAGGAATTAACATTAAAAATGTTTTGAACAGAATTATCAGTTTGTACACAAGATTGCACAGATTCACAACTTCCATACTTAGTTTCAACACTATCCTCATCCAACTCATAATGAAAGCCAGCAGAATTAACTCCATTTTCAGAATTCAGATCAACCAAGATTTCTAGGCTATCAGAAGGAGGAATAAGGATTTTACCATTAGAAGTTTCGACAGAAAATGACTCTGCATCCCGTTCATCTTCTTCCATTGCCATCCTAATTTCGTCTAATTCGTCGAAGAGCTCCTCTTCGGCAGTTTTGAATGATTCCGATCGTTCAAATTCATCCATGGCCTCCCAAATTTCTGAAACTTCCAAGCAACCCGTCACTTTATATTCATGCCCGCAAAATCGATCGAAATAGCTCCCAAATTGCTTGATGATGAGTTCTGCAAAAGTGTCCCAAGAATTTTGTTCTATCCCCAACTCTACGGCTTCAAACCATAATTCTACCTTGCCCTTCAAATAGGGTTTAACCAACCTGATTCTGGAAGTCTCAGGAACTGAATTTACTGAGAATAAACTGTCGAATTTCAGAAGCCACGCTCTAGGGTTTTGGCCACAAAAATAGGGAAATTCCATTATCGCAACCGGAGAAGAAGAGGAAGTAGATTGCGGAACAAAATTAAATTCAGAGCAGAAACGGCAGTCCAAGGACAGATGGCTCTGATACCACTGTCAGGATCTTAGATCCTAAATTCCAAACCAGAATTGTAAATGTGAGAGAAGCAGAAGAAATGGGAGAATATCACAGAAGAAAAGGGCAGAAATAAGAAAGAAAAGGGGGGAGATTGTATTGAGGGAGAAGAAGAGTTCAGATACAGAATTTTTCATCATCAAAAATCATAATCTCAACTTCCTATCATTTCTATATTTATACACGATGAAGAACTAACAATGGCAAGAACAATAAATTGCACAAATACCCCTCACTGTGTATCTATTTCTAATTTGACCCTTGGGGCATGACACAACCTCGATTAACATTATTAATACAAAAGTACTAATGGATTTTGGAGGGATTGGGGTGGGCTGAAGCCTCCCTAAGCCCACCCCTTAGATCCGTCCCTGCATGCGTGGCCGAAACTGAGGCGGTTGTTGCCGGCACTTGGAGGGGAGACCACTCCTAAAGTATATATAAATAATTTTTTATTTTATTTTTTCTTTAAAGGATAAAATTTATCCTTAGAAGAGGGTGAAGGAATTTGATAAGGGGAAAGAGTTTTTTGGTACTAAAAATTAAATACTATATTTCCGTCCTGGTTATCGTAATTGTAATTTGAATAAACAATAAACACTAAAATTTGTTTGATTTGTATTTAAATCTCTGACTTAATGAAACAGATAAAATATTTATTTTAAAAAACTACAAGGGATTTGAAGGAAAGTTCAAGAATTACACACCATAACTTATATGTTTCACGGAATGCACATCATAATCCATTTCAATCCTTTACTTTCTTTTTTTTTTTTCCAAAATGAGGTTTACCTATGATTTTCCACCTATCTATTGAATGATTCGAACTTTAGGTGAAGCGTCTTATCACATATGCTGCGTTGCGTTGGATAATCCATTGCAGTCTTAATCTTTAAGTAAAAAGGAAACATCAACCAAGATTTAACGCGATTAAATTCAAATGCTTCAATTGTTTTTTAATGACAAATTTCTCTTCTGAATCCAAATTATAACAAAGGCTTCCAGTAACCCCCTACCCATATGTACAATGGTGAAAACTGTAGCCTAATAATAATATAGTAAACTTCCCACCAAACTTCTTCCTTCCAAACACGGCCTTGCCATAACCATCATCCATCCTCAAGAATGGCTGACCTTCCTGCCTCCTTGCGCCCTAGACCAGCTCGATCTAGCCCGGCTCCTCTTCAACGCCGCCACGCTCAATGGATTCTTCTTGCTCTGCCGCAGCAAAAATTGTGAGATTAATAATTATTTCATAGATACGTATTCCATAAATTAGTTGAGAAAGAGTATTTTTACCATAAGGCAAGTCCCGGCTTTAGTGTCGCAGATGGGATAATCATGGGGGCAGCAGCTCGAGCGATCGTTGCAGCAAGTGGCGGCCTCGAGAGGGCAGCATCCCCAGGCGAAGCAGTAGTTTCCGTAATCGTAGAGGCAGCAGCAAGTGCTCCCCTCCGGGCACGAGGAGTAGTCGTCGCAGACGGTGGGAGGCTTTACGGGAGAGGGAGGAGAAGGGCCGGGGTTCGGAGGATTGGGACTAGTTTTCACAGGGTAAGAAGGTTCGATGGCGATCCCACATTTTCCGGTGGTGACATTGGCCAGATTTCTCTCCAGCCTGATGTAGCCGTTCTCGCCCCACTTAGGTCCCCATGAGTTCCTCACGATCCAGTAATCTACGCCGTGATCTGTGCCGTATCCGACGGCAACAACGCCATGGTCGAGTTGTGTTCCGCAATGTCCAGTGAAGACACCCTACATTGTTCATACAGAAGCTTACACTTCAACAGACTGAAGGGTTGTTCGTATAACGTTTTAAGTGTGAGTTAATTGTGAACTTATATCAGTAAAAATTTTGAAAATGGACTCTCAGATTATAATGTATTAAATTAATTGTATAAACAAAAACACAAATAAAAATAATGAAAATGAAGAGGGCCGAATCATGCATATCATGCAGCAAATTGATTGGTCAGGGGAGAGAAAAAATGTATTACCGAATGGTAAAGCTGAAAAGCCCTGCCTCCAGCTTCAATGGCAACACTCACGGGTTGATGTGCCACTGCTTTCTTCAAGGATTTCTCATCGTTTGATGGGACATCCTCGTATCCATCAATGGAAACAGCCCGGGCATTTTTCTGAAAGCAAAGATAGGACCGTAATCTTATATGATCTATATGGCAGACCTCACTGCGCTTAGCAGTTGTAAAAAAAGCAGTCTTGGAATAATGTATGACAAAAATTATGAGAATCTGGAAATTTTTAGAATGAAGATCAGAGATTAGATGTTTACCCTGTATTGATCACACTTGCCATCCAGAGCAGTGTAAGGATAATCATCTTCAGTATCAATGCCACCATTTTTAGTGATGAAGTCGAAGGCGTAATCCATCAAACCTCCATTGCAACCCGCGTTAACAGTTCTGTCACAGTCAACCAGCTCTTGCTCTGACAGGGTTACTAATTCCCCTGTTTTAATCTGATTGATTCCTTCCACAGCTCCGATCGTTGAGAAAGCCCAGCAACTCCCTTCATTTCCCAAACATTTTACAGTTTAGAGGAGAAAAAGATCAGCAAGAACGATGAACATGAAGGTGCAAACAGTCTCAACAAAACCATTGATTATTTATTTAAGATAGCACTCTACATTATATGAATCATATCTCGCCGAGAAGCAATTCATTATAAATAATTTAGCTATTATTTCACCCATGGGAAACAACAGAAGCACCAAGAGGTCCAAAAAGGGTAAAACGAAAGAGACAGCAGTACAATCCCAGATTTCCTATTTCCTCATCTAAACATATGCAAAAATTAGCAATTCATACGTATCCTATTACCCACGTAGACTTTTCTCAACACCTTAAATAACCTTAAATTCAGGAAAAAGACAAATAATCAAAGCTATCAAGAAAAAACAGAGTACCCCACGTTTACAGCATGAATCAATGCCAAAAGACTCAGAGCAATCCCATCAAATACTATAAAAAATATTTTAAAAAACCAAACCAAACCAAAGGGGGTAACAAGTAACAACGTCCCTATTCCAAAATCCAAACTGCATCCCGGGTCCCACACAAAAGAATAAAATCACAAAAACTCACCACACTGGCCTTGATCTTTGACAGGGGGAACTGCACCTTCAGCTCTCCAGTCAACGGACTCCGGCAGATCATCTCCGGCCCTGAAAGCATACCTATCGTGGGTCCTACGCTTCATCAACCGACCAGAACGATCCATCCGTCCACCCACAAACAAATTCCGGTACTCCTCGTTGGTCAGATCCGCAAAACGGTTCAAACCCAGTTTATAAGAACGGCCCTCAGCATTATGCCGATCGATGAACTCCAAATTATCCTTAAAAATTTCAAATCTTTTCTCTTTCTCCCCGAGGGCATTGTAAGCCTTCCCGTGCTTAACAAGCCACGACTCGTAAAGGGCTCTGACCTCATCTTCTCCGACGCCGTGTTTCCTATTGTAATCGATAATGGACATGTCTAGAGCAGATGAAACAGCCAAGAACATGAGAAAGAACCATGGAAAAGGTTTGAAGTAAGCCATGATTATGGCTTAGATTGACGCGGGGTAACAGGAATTTTGGGTCAGGAAGGAAGAATGTTGAGGGATATAATCATATAAATATACAGATATGGATGAAGAAGAGATGAAGCGGAGGAATGGGAAAGGTTGGGGATATATAGAGAGAGGGGAGAGACGTGAAACACGAAAAGGATTAGAAAGAATCACCGTTGGCGTTGAGTCAGGACTTTTTACTGACTTGACGAACGGGTGGTAAAAATTGGTCCACCTATCCTGGCTACGCATGTGGACGGCCTTCTGGATTTGGGCGTTAAAGTTACTGTTAGGTTATTCTGCGTTTTTACCTCGATATTTGGGTGTATTGATCATATTCCAACTTGATTTGTAAATTAATATATATATATATATTTTAATGATCTAAAATACTAAATTGCTTTTCAAAAAGGAAAACCAAAAAATAACTTGCTTTCTTTAAATTCGAAATTGTTATACGCAGTAACCGTTTTACTATTCACAGTAACATTCCCCTATAAAAATACAAAAATGTCCCCTGGCCTAAAAGAAAAAAGAAAATAAAGAAAACTGGGTACTGTTCACCGTGCGTGAACAGTACTGTTCAGGCACGGGTGCACAGTACCCGGTTATAAAAAAAACTGAAGAAATACCACCGGTCTCCCCGTAATCGTTTTACTAAACACAGTAAAATTCCCCTGTAAAAAGTCCGAATTACCCGAGTAAGATCCATATTACACTATAAGTAAACACTATATTTATTTTTTTTTACTTTAAATTACTTTGCATAAATTCTCTATATACCCCTTCATTATAATTTTCGGGAAAAAAAACCCATTTGGGGGGGATTTTTTTTCCGGATCTGCGATTATCCGGACGTTTTTTTCTGTTTCTGCAACATTTCGGCCGGGGAGACTGTCTCCCCGGACTGAATTCCCAGAATACCGCCAGCGGTATTCTTCACTTTTTTTTTTCTAACCAGGTACTGTTCACGCACGGGTAACAGTACCCGGTTTTCTTCTTTTTGGCCAGGGGCATTTTTGTCTTTTCTCAGGGGAATGTTACTGCGAATAGTAAAACGGTTACTGCGTTTAGTATGTCTCTTTAAATTTTTGATTACTTTCCCTTCTTATTTTTTTCAAAAATAAACAGATTATATTGATAACGAATTTAATGATCAATGATCTTACAAAATAGTTAAAATTGACCATTGATTTCTTTCATCTTTCAAAAAAGTGAGTAAACATGAGTTCCGACTTTAGCAATATAACAAATGGTATGATATATTGGGAAATATTATAATCCCTTTATGGAACCATTCAATCGTTGAATAGTGATTATAATGAATTACTAATGCAATTTTGCATAGACTATTATTCAATGATTGAATGGTGAGACTATAGTCTAACGTGTAAATATTACCATTAAAGTTAATAACAACTCATAAATATAAATGACTGTACTCAAATAAATTATTACAACTCATAAAAATTAAACTAAACAAAATGCCCCTACAAACTCAATTCTTGTAACAACATCACACGTTGGGTTTGGGTACTAGATATTCTTACTTCTTTTTACCTTTTTCTTTTTATGAAAATGGAGGTAATCTCAATCTTACATGCGAACAACACCTCAGTCTTGTAAGTTGTTGTTCATCATTCAATCGGTATGAATCTACCTTCTTACTTACGTTATTTATTTCCTTTTTCTTCACTTCCATCTTCATTCTCAACTTATTCCCGCAACATATTTGAATCGAAAAGTTAAAGACTGAATGAAGACGAAACATTATAATTAAAAAAACAGAGTGTGTGTGAACGCATTAGGCTTTGGGTATGGGTAAAGTTGAACCGGTTCTGAGTCGTGATTGGGCAGGCAGGCAGACTAACTGGCTTACTTGGTGGTTAAGATAAAGATATAAATTGACAACGTATTCAACTACAACCTACAACTACAACTAGCATAGCATGTGCTAATTAATCTGCTTCCTTATAATTTACAACTTGCTTCTATTTCATATTCAGACATCTTAGACAATGTTGTTTTGATTATGAATCAAGATTATCCTAATATTAACAAACTTATCTGTTTCCTATTTGTAATTAAATTCAGAATTTCAAGTTATCTCATTGGCTGCCTTGCACTTTGAATCTGTTTTTTATTTTTCATTATTTCAGAATTAGTACCAATTATCAACTTGGAATCTTATCTCTAGTTTTTCATTCATTTAATTTGCTTGGATCTTTTGTTTTAAAATTAAGGTTGAGTTTTTTCAGCGTTCTAACTATGATGGGGATGACAAAATCGTGTCAGTCTACATGCGAAATAAGTAGAAATATGACCAAGACATATTTGCATAGGGTAATTACATTTATCTCCCTCGAGATTTCTGGAAGTTTACCAGCATCCCACTGAAGTTTTATGAAACTATCATCACCCATTGGATCGGGTAATAATATAACAATTACCCCATTTGGTTTTGTTAAATTACATTTGCTATTTTCGAGTCAAAAAATTGAACTCAAAACTCAAATCTTTTTGTAATTTGGTAAAATATTTTAGAAGGAATCTCATGTCATACCGTATGACAGTTCGACAGGTGGTACTTCTAGAAATATTAGATATGCAATATTTCATAACATATACGTAGATCAAATTGTCAAAATTTGAACATCCAGTGAAGGTGATAGTAGTTTTATGAAACCTCAAGAGGGTGTTGGTAGTTTTCATAAACCTTGAAGGAGGTAAATGTAATTACCCAAGTTTAAAAGTGGGTCACAAAACTAGTGCCGCAAACTTACCATAAACCAACCATTAAGACATATAAATGTGTTTTTTAAAAACGAGACATATAAATGTATTTAGTTGCATCTTTCAAAATTGTACATCAATCGTAAATTTATCTAATTGCAACATCTTACGCGTCAACCAGCATGCTAAATGTTGAATCCTTTCTTAGCACCGAGCTCACTTAATGTCGGCCTCCTCCTCCTTCACCCTGCTTTTGGGAGGAGCTCCCCTGTTCAACTCCGATGGCAAAGTTAGTATCGAATATAAGAGAATAATGCATATGCTAAGTCAGGATTCAATTACCTCTCTATTGAGGAACCATCGAGTATTTATACTTGGCAAAAGTAGAGAAGGCTCCAGCAGCCTATGTTAGATAATCCTAGTGTCATCCTCCAGCCCCAACACGTGTTATCTATACACTATAAAGGGGTGCTTAATATGGGACACTGTAGCCCAGGTTGTCTACGGATGATTATGCAGAGGTGACCTGGCGCTGACGTCATCCAGGAACGACCTCAAAACCATCCGTGACGACCTGAGGGGCTGACGACCTCCTGACCCATCAGCGGCGACCTCGGGTTCTAACCTTATTCGTAGACGACGTGGGGAGCTCACTTCATCCATAGACGACCTGGGCTACAATGTCCCATATTAAACACCCCTTTATAGTGTGTAAATAATACGTGTTGGGGCTGGAGGATGACACCAGGATTATCTAACATAGGCTACTGGAGCCTTCTCTACTTTTGCCAAATATAAATACTCGATGGTTTCCTCAATAGAGAGGTAATTGAATCCTGACTTAGCATACGCATAATTCTGTTATATTCGATACTAATTTTTCCATCGGAGTTGAACAGGGGAGCTCCTCTCAAAAGCAGGGTGAAGGAGGAGGAGGGCGACGTCAAGTGAGCTCGGTGCTAAGAAGGGATTCAACACTAAATAAGTAGAAACTGATATCGATAGAAATTTGAGCCAAACATATTTGCATCTTCATAAACCAACCATTCAAACGCATAAATGCATATGGCTACATCCCTAAAAATAGTACAACAAACCTAACGTCTTTGGCTGCACCAACTAAACTCTCTACACATATAAATAACTTGTTATACATTACAATCATTTTGACACCAAATCGTTATTCTGGGATGTTCTTGAGGTTGAATTGAGACAATAATTGGATGTTCTTGAGGTTGAATTGAGACAATAATTATAAGACAAAGTATCAAATTAAACACCCAAACTTAGGACAGCACATGGCTTCAAGGTTGGCATGTCAATCCTTACCCATCGTGCTCCATTATTATCCCACTCTTTACCCTCAAATAAT
This sequence comes from Leptodermis oblonga, assembly GCA_016801395.1. Taxonomy (NCBI): domain Eukaryota; kingdom Viridiplantae; phylum Streptophyta; class Magnoliopsida; order Gentianales; family Rubiaceae; genus Leptodermis; species Leptodermis oblonga. The sequence goes on from CM028755.1 coordinate 46,245,037, forward strand.
ATAATACTATTCTCTCATTTTTCAATACGTGTGTGTGGCGCGCAATTAAAAAATAAATCAAATCATTATAAATATTGTAACAATTATTCTTAATATTACTCTATTATTTTTTTCTCATTTTTAAAAATTCCTTGTATGTAGAAATTCAACGACGACTTTAGATAATTGAAGTGTTAGGAATAAAATAAATCGCAATGATCCCTTAAGTTTTGTAGCTTAAGAATAAAACAAAATAAAGTTAAACGTGTTTTGTTTTCCTCTACGTTTAAGGAATCGTAGACCAAGGAGGACGGCTTTAATTGTAATTATTGAAGCGGAATCAAGCTGCCTTTTATTATTTTTTAAAAAGTTTAAAAAAAAAAAAAAAAGGCTTTGTTGCGGCCCGATGGGCCTTTTGGTTTTGGGCCTAAATAAAGTTAATGCCCAAAGACCAAAGTTGGTAGATTGAATTACATTACAAATATGGGTGAAGCTTTTCAACTCTCACTTCATCCATGGTTGAAAAGTACGCAAGAGAATAATATAAAGTGGATCTCGATGTATCACTTTTGTCTTCTTCTTTTTTGTTCTTTTTCTTTTTTTTCAAACACTCTTTTTAATTCTAAAATAATACACATTTTGTTTCATTGAAAGAGAGTCTAGATGTAATGTCCTACATTTTTGTCCTAAAAGATCTTGTGATACAATAATTTTTCACTCACAATTGATATGCCCGATTCGACTTTCAACTTTGGCTTACCCCAGTAGGCTTAAAGACCATGAAAATCATAAGGGGATGGTGATAAATTATGGGATATCGGTTACTGATAAGGTGAGTTACAAGTAGTTATGTATATCATTCAATAATGGAGTTGATGATAACCATTACTGGTATTAATGACTAAATGGCATTTACAAAGGAGTAAAGATCCAATGACAGGTACACCAATATTAAATCTGATGGCAATTACACAAGCAGTCCAACGGACAGAAAAGGTAAATGTTTTCTATAAATATGAAGAGAAGACTCTAACGTAAAGGTATACAATCTCGACTTTGATCAAACTAAACATATAAACTATTGCTCATACTAACTTAAACGTCAGAGCGATACATAGGAGTAGTTCCGCATTTATAAGACAATTTCGAGATCAGGGAGGCCGGTGCCGAGATCAACAAGAAAGACGAGCGGAATCCATTGCCTTCTACCGGATTGTGTTTCATAAAAAACATATAGCTCAAAAAAGGATTATTTAATTATATGAGACGAAAAGAATATTATTTTTATATTACTAGTAAGATGTTATTTTGTTAGTGTGATTATGGTTCTTTTTCCCTAACACACTTCAAATAGCTCGGTTGTGATGTAACATCAACAATTCACCCAATTTGATACAACCTCAATAAAACTCTTTTCTTTTTCTTTCTTTTTTCTTTTTTTCTATTTGAAACAAAATTTTGAAGCTAAACATCCTCATAAAAAACATACATAATCTTCTATGAAATTGAAGGTTCAAATAATTTTAGTCGCGATGAACCGGATTAGTGGGCTATTTGTCCACTAAACTCAAAACCTGACACAACGAATCAAGTCTAAGCGAGAAGCTAAACTTGACACACCAAACTACAATCCCCCACCTTGCCACTCATCAAACATGAAATGAAACATCATTACTCCTTTATAGTGAATTAGACCACCACCTAAAAAATGGCCTGGAATTGGAAGATATTGTTAAAGACAATTCATAATGGAATAAGAAGAAGAAGAAGAAAAAAAAAAGTGGCAAAACACGTCTAGTGGCACTGGATTTGCCTGGGAATTCAATTTAGAACAACGCAAAGGCCAAAACAAATAAGAAATTAATCGAGTGCCACATGTAATGCAGATAGCTCACCATCACACCATTACCAATAACCCCACAAATAATAATAATAATAAGCCCTACAAATCCCACTCACAAGTTAAGGCTCTGTTCTCTTGTGAACTTAGTTAGGAAATTTTTTGGTTAGGGAAGAATTTTGTTTTGGAGGGAATTTCTTTTGGGGATTTGTGTAGGAAGAGAAGAAAAAGTGTAATGATTATGTTTTTTTTGAATTTATGTGAGTGAATTTTTAGAGGGAATTTTTAAATTTAAATTGTGAATTTTATAAAAATGATGTTGTTTCTTTGTGTAATATTTTTGAGAAAAAAGTGATATTTTTCCTAACTATGTTCAGAAAAGAACAGAGCCTAAATTCCATGAATGAACCTTCCTTCAACATTTGCGGCGGTGGTGGGCTGGACCGGCTGGTGTTATCGGATAGGGGCAAGGGTAATTTTGGTACAAATATAAAATATTATCTCTCCTTCTCTGCGTTTAGCATTTTTCTTCCCTGCATTTAACATGGTCCGAAGAATTTAGGCTTGAATTGTTGTTTCTTTTTTTTTTTCTTTTTCTTATTTAGAATTGTTATTTTACCTTCATAAATTATTAAATACTAAATGGATAGGGGCAAGGGTAATTTTGGTACAAATATAAAATACTATCTCTCTTTTCTGCGTTTAGCATTTTTCTTCCTTGCATTTAGCATGGCCCGAAGAATTTAGGCTTGAATTGTTGTTTCTTTGTTTTCTTTTTCCTTATTTAGAATAGTTATTTTACCTTCATAAATTATTAAATACTAAATGCAGGGCAATTTAAAAAAAAATTATGTAGTGAAAATATAAAAATATTCCTGCACTCACACAAAGGGCCTACCACTTTTAATTTTATTTTATTTTTTGTAAACCCAAGCTTTCGCAGGTCCAGTAGAGGGTTCTTCTTCCACCTCTGCCTGCATGCGGCAGAGATGGTTTTTTTATTTTTATTTTTTTATTTTTTAAATTAAAGGTGGGAGACCTTCTTTGTGCGAGTGCATAGATATTTTTGTGTTTTCGATTCTTAAATTTTTAAGTTGTCATTGCATTTAACATCACTCTTAAACAAATATATATTGTTCGTCTCACTAGAAGAGTATACTTTGAAATTATATTTTGAGATTAATAGACAATTATACCACTAAACTCTTTTAGTGAGACGGAGGGATATATATAGATATGTATGTATGTATGTTTATGCATCTCATTAATTCATAGAAGCTCTTAATTATTTGTATTCATAGTAATATTTCATGCTCCAAAAAAAAAAAACATTTGCGGTACAACGTTGAAACATTCCTCAACATTTTTTTAGACAAAAATGTAATGCGCATATTAATGGTGCTAGAAATCGTCCAGTATCGTTTGAAATAATATAGTGTATGATCTTAAGTTAATCACGGAGAATAATTTTGTGCGACAATCAATTATTGTGTGTTCGCTGGCTTTGCCTCATTCTTACTTGATCTTTGAGGTTCTGCATTAATAATGCCCAACCACCTTTACCTCGTTAATCAAGAGCTCTCATATTAATAAAATGAAGTAAATTTAGTCTGTCGAATTATTGATCTCATTATAGCACCAACCAAGAAAAAACAAATCACCCATTTTTGTCTTTCGTACTCCCTCTTTTCCACTAGAAGAGTCCAGTTTGTTGTACTGTTTTAGTACAACAAATTAGACCCTTCGAATGGAATAAAGAGAATATTTACTAATCTGAAATATTTAAGCTAAGTAAATAATAACCCACAAATTTTAGTATTAATTTTAGATTACGTTCTCTATCCATATTCAATGTGGGATGAGTATCACACTTGTTTATGAATTACAAAGTATAATTTTAAACACGATTTCTCTAATGTAACAACGGATGGAAGGAGGGTTTATGATTTTCCCATGGTGCTCGTGACGATACCTATTAACAATTAACAGTACCTCCAGCTGGGCAAGTGGCTTCAATGGACCACGTCTCATTTTCAATTGAAATCCCAAAATAAACTAATGTTCAAAAGTGACTGAGTGAATGAGGTTTATTTTACCTTATTTTATTGTGTGTGTGTGTGTGTTTTTTTTTCTTTTTTTAATCAATCACGTGTATTGTATATATTTAGTGTGTCTCACAGAACATAAGGTGATACAATCGTTAATATGGATTTGTATAAACGAGTGAGTACGTGTGGATTAACAGTGAAAGAATCACTACAAAATTTTTGAGAGTCTAATATATAAATAATTTTTATTTTTTCAAGGCGGACGAGAGAGTTTGATAAGTTCGGAGAGCACCCCACACCTCTTGGATCTGCCCCTTTATGCGAGTAACCACCAAACGAGAGTCATAAGGCATATAGTATACAAATTACTAGTGAAGAGGAAGACCCACCGTCCACAAGAGTCCGAACCTTAAAAAGCTTCAAAATAATGCAAACAATCATCACTTGCCAAACTGGCACTCCATGAATAGTCCCCTTCTTCGATAACGAAGGTATAACCACTCTCAACCATGTTGACATTTATATATAAAGGATAAATCACAAAAATTCAATTTGAATTTATCTCTTAGTGAATTTTAAAAATTTAAAAATTACCAAGCAAATTCCGACATTTCAAAGTAACTACTAAGTGCACACTCTAAATTTACACTATATATTATTTTAACTGATAATTTTTAAAATCTCAAAATCTGGTTGATACTTTGCACAAATGAAGCGATAGTTTTTTCTGACTGACTAAAATACAACCATCGGGACCACCCTCTACCAAATGCGATCCTAGCTATCACAGAAATAGCTTCACGTATTTTATTTGAAATAGTGTGCATCATCTGTACATATCTCGTATATAAATAAAAGGAGAAATAATCCGCTTTCAATAAACAGTGAAACGGTCATTTTATCTTTAAATATATCAAAGTGTATTGGAAAACCATGATGACAAAATAATTTTGTGGAAAAAATCAACTTCTCTTGCTTGGCTAGATCCCATTAGTTATAAATCACTTCGAAATAACACTATATAAAGATCACCAATCTTAACTCAATTGTCTAGAGAAAAAATAAGCCATAATGGGCAGATTATTAATCCCTTCCGACATAGCCATATTAGTTCTCCTTCACATTTTCATAGTCCAAACATGCCTCCAAAATCATCTCGCCGCCGGTGATCCGACGGCGACCAAATCCCGGGAGGCATTAGAGATAAGTATTGGCATCAATGGTGATAGTCCACCACCGGAACCGGAGCCGACACAAGAAGCTCCGCCTCCTGGTGTCCAAGACTGCGGCTGCGGGAGTACTCCTCCTCCCCTGCCTCCTCCACCTCCGCCGCCGTTGATATTCGAGAGCAAACGCCTTGAGATTGTGTACCCCGTCATCCAGAGGCTGAGGAAGAAAATCACACACGACCCTTTTCACATAACCGACACCTGGGAGGGACCGGACATATGCGGTAAATACAAGGGATTCCGGTGCGCCATTGTTCCCGACTACGGAGTAAAAGCTTTGTCCGATGTGCAATTCAACGAGTACAATTTCAACGGCCCGGACCTCACCTTAGACGGCTTCATCGACGAGCTGCCGGACCTCAGCATCTTCCATGCAAATTCCAACAACTTCACCGGCGAAATCCCCAAGGCGGTTGCGGACATCAAGTATTTATTCGAACTGGACCTGAGTAACAACAATTTCAGCGGCGATTTCCCTTTTGAAGTTGTGGGTGCTCGGAATTTGACCTTCTTGGACCTCAGGTACAATTCGTTCTGCGGCGTGGTCCCTCGTGAAGTGTTCACACTCGACGTCGACGTCCTCTTCATCAACAACAACAACTTTATGCAGAAATTACCCACTAATTTGGGGGCGCTCCCGGCCCTTTATATAACCCTAGCCAACAACAAATTCACCGGTCCAATCCCTTCAAGCATTGGAAAGGCTAGCAAGACCCTAGCCGAAATCCTCTTTTTAAACAACCAGCTCTCGGGATGTCTCCCCTGCGAAATTGGGCTCCTCGACAAGGTCACTCTGTTCGATGCCAGCCGGAACCTGTTGACCGGTCCGATTCCGTATTCTTTTGGCTGCTTGGCGAGCATGGAGATCCTGAACTTGGCTAACAACCAGTTGTTCGGGACAATTCCAGATTCCGTCTGCCATTTGCATAATTTGGGGAATCTTTCATTGTCTTATAACTACTTCACCGGCCTCGGCCCATCGTGCTGGAATCTGATTCACAAAGGAATTCTGGATGTTAAGATGAATTGCATTCCGTGGCTCCCATATCAAAGATCGAAAGCCGAATGCGATGCCTTTTTCCGCAAGCCCAGATGGTGCCCCAGTCAATCCATGGCATCGAATTGGACGCCGTGCCGTCAGAGCTACCGCCCGCACGGCGGAGCGCCGTCGACGGTAGCCTCCCCGTTTTCTTACAAAGCTCTGCACCCTAAAAAGCCATAAACTTCGATTGGTCGGTGAAGATTGTTCAAATTCCCAGGAATGATTATCCTGTTCGTTTCGTTGATGGCAGGAAATTGCTGCTGAATTGGGTCAAAGAAAGCGACTAATGAAGGATTCGGGCCCGCCACTTCGGGCCTGGACCAATTGCGGGCCTTGTATCTTTACTTATATATTAGCTCCATTTCCATCGTCTTCATGGGGTTGTGTTGTTTGTACCTTTGTTTTTGTGATATAAGGGTATTTTAGGTATTTCATACTCTTTTGGGTTAACATTACGTTATTTTTCATATTTTTCATTTACGAGATGCTTCAGTAAAAACCATAACGAGTGAACTTTGTATTTGGGGATGCACCTCTTGAGTTAAAAAGGATTATGATGTTATAGTTCTTACAAATACTTTATTTAAGGTAATAGAAAATTTTCATCTTTATTTTTCCTTTTGCATTGATTTAGTAGAGGTACCGCGATCAATACCCCCTTTCCCAAAGTTGAAAATAATGTTTAATAGTTATGGTCACCAAACTCGCCAACCATTTAATCGACTGTTTAAAAAAATATAAGGGATAACTGTCACTAATCGCATTATACGAGAATGTAACTGTCATTTGCTATTTATTTAATTAAATGATAGTGAGCACTGTCTATTATTTCAAAAATGCAAAAAAAAAAAGTAAAAAAATAATAATTTATATGTGAGACTGATTACTCATTTTATTAAGAATAAAATAAAATTTTACAAAATAAATCTAAAAAATTATGAAATTTTTGTACATGTAGATTGTGATTTACTTTAAATATTCATATAAAGCAAATGTTATTGTCAGAGCAAAAAATAGCATCAGAGCAATAAATTATCGTTATTCCTAAGTTGCCCTTCATCAGTCAAACAACCTATTCGTCCACCGATCATCTCTTCTCTATGTACAGTTGGAAGTCAAAGGACACATCCCCACATTCACCACTTCAATATTCAACTGAAAAATCCTGCACATCATCACCATTATTTCATCCATTCAATGCCTATTGTTGGCTACATCCATTAAAATTCTAAAGTGGTGTTATTAAAGTAGGAAATTGGAGATTTTTGAAGTAAAAAAATTTCATCGAACAAATCATTTTGTGATATTGCTTCCGTACAACAGCACAACCCATGTCAAGGTGCAACAATAACACAGACATTTTAATACCTGAGAACCCATTCATCCATTTTGTCACCCTGGTGAGGTTTGGATGCTCTCACCCTGACGTTCACGGATGGATCAAACCCAATCACTCCGCCATGGTTTCCCAGTTGGTATTCTCGTGTTGCTGCTCATTCGTCCGGAAAGGCCTCGCCAGTTGTGCCGTTAGCATAGTGCATATGCCGGAATCACGTTATGGTACCATCACAGTTGGCCTCTGTTTTTAGTTACCGGAGGAAATTTTCCGGCCCTTTGCCTATCTGGTTCAACTAGTGCGCCTGGAGTTCTCTTTTTCGGTGACAAACCGTACAATTTGCTACCAAACATTGAAGCAACTTTGCTTTTGGCATACACGTACACCCCAGTCTTCAAAATCCAATCAAAATACTGGCATAGTTTAACAGAGCAAGAAAAACATCAAAAGACTACTTCATCGGAGTATATTCAATTAAGGTCGGTGACAAAGTTATGCCATTGAACCCGTATTACCGTCCGTTGATGGAAAGGGATTTGGGGAACAAAATTCAGCACCCTTTAATCCCTACAATATGTGAGAATCTTCAAAGCGAAAGACTGAAGCTTTCATAAGAGAATCTGCGTCACAACAATTATTTTGGGGGTCACTTTATCGTCGTTTGCCAATTGAATATATCCTCGGAAAATGGATTTGCGCTCAAGATGGTTTTAATCCGTTGCAGAAGCTGGCAGCTAATTAATATTTTGAGGGAGATTATACAATTTTGGGTATTCGGAAGGAAACAAACCAGAAGAAGAGGAAGCGGCTATGCAACTAGGTTGAAGTGATAAATAAATTGGAAAGAGCACGAATAGCTTGTTTGACTGATGAAGGGTAATTTAGGAATATGTGTAATTTATTGCTCTCTATGCTAATTTGTGCTCTGGCAATAACAGCTGACTTTATATAATCCACTTTAAAGAAGGGATTAATGTGAAAGCAGCAAGAAAATGTCAAATGCAAAAGGGAAGGTTTGTGTAGTCTTCATCAAGAATAATATAAAGCATAAACCATTGTAGAATGGTAGGTAGATTCAGTACTTATTAATTTAAATTAAATGTTAACTACTCATTATATTATATTATATTATAGACTTCTTCTCTAAGAGCTAAAAATTATTTTTTTAAAAAAAAAAAGACTTCTTCTCTGATCAATTTCTTAATTCCTAAGAGTCTAGCTGCTCTAAGCAGTCTAAACCATTGTAATTTCAAAACCGGAGTACAACATTTGTGACATTTCTATACCACATTAAGACCTAACACACTACCACCAAGAAATGACATAGAATACACACTAACACGCCATCACAAGGTATATGATGAGTTTATCACATAATCCTTGTATCAAGTTATGATTTCTCCTGTTCTAAATATCACGATGTACCTTTTAACATTCGATATAGCTGAGGCGACATTCATCAGGTGGAATAAGCCTTTTATTGATATCAAAATTTGATCATAAGTTTCAAATATATAACAAATAATGCTTGGAAATCCAAACACTTATAAAAAAAGAAAAAAAAAATTTAAAACGCACATGGCCATTAGGTTTCCAAATTGTGCACTATTAAAGTAGGAGAAGAGAAGTAATAAAAGTAATCAAGTAACCTTAGAACTTAGGAAAGTCACAACAATATGGTGGTGCACTAGAAATACAACTTACAAATATATGAACATAGAAATTAGTTGAGTATAGTATTTTCTTTCTTCAATTTGGATGAGTAGGGCTGATGATATGCTGACGTCCATCGCTGATCAATTATTAATTAGAACTAGAAAATTTGTCCCCCTCAATGATATGGAAATGTACCTAATTGCAATATTATAAAACAGAAGAAATCTCAATCTTCCTATAAAAAAACACCCAATGGTACCATTTAGTGCAAATTTTTAGAGGTCAAAAAAACATTAAGACTGATGATACTCTCAATAAAAGTTTGGAGTGAAATTGTAAAGTGACTAACGTGACATTCACATAAATTTTTTTTAAAAAAATTATCGTTAAAACTGTGAAATGAAACTATTATATGATACCACGTAATCTACCTGATATTAATACCATTACCAGCACAATTGAACTTAAAAGTTGAATTAGTGGCTTTGTGTTTACACTCACCATTGGTGCTGTCATTGTGGATGCTTTTCACCACCACCATTTTTTTACAGCATTATTGTTGTCAAAGTTCAAGCTCTATCCATGAAAAAAATTGACCAATTTGCGCAAATTGTATCGCAAATTGTATACTTACCAGAGGTTTACCCATTCCAACCCGTTAAGATTGACCATCTCTTCAACAACTATATATATTAAACAATCACTATTTATGTATATGTTTCATACAATACAAAATGAAACTCTAAAAAATGTCTTTGTCCTTAGTCCGTTGTCTAAAGTCATTCGCCCAATCAATCCTTCTATATTTTGGAGATTGTGGCTTGAAAGGTAAAATAATGGAGACCCCAAGATTTATAAGATCTACCCTACCAGGACAAAGTTATATAAAGAGATTGTGGTTGTGGTTGGAGATGATCTCAAGGTAGAGACATGGTGGGGGAATATACAATATCAAATTCAGAAATTATTAGAGACATTCGCTACATCTATAAAAATAGTGTAACAAGTTAATAGTTGATCTATATTCATATTCTGGACCTCCTACATTTATATCACATAGCACGCTCCCTTTAAATGTATCAGGTTGTATTATCCTACATGCTGCATTCGATATACTAAATAATTTTGCTAGGAATACTATCTCACTTTATAATTACAAGGTTTTAAATTAATCTTCATCAAAACGTGCAATTTGCATTCACACGTATACTAAAGAAAAATTACTCCAACTTACTAGCTCGAATTTTGGAGTAAGTTTAGTGAAGCTTCCCACAAATGGAGTTACATTTTATAACCGACTTTTGGATATTGTTAGGGAAATTACAGAAAACGGATGAGAAAATAGAAGAAAAAGATTTTGAGATGAGAAAGAAAGTTGAGAACGAAGAGAAGAAGTTTTTGGATAAGAAAATTAGATTACATTCAACATGCCTATCTCCTCATCTATTATAGATATATATATATATATATATATATATATATACCGGCTCTCCTAAACGACACCGTTCAAAAGTTGTTAAATTAAAAGAAGAGGCATACTATTTGCAGTGACAATTTTACTATTTACAGTAACATTTTCTTGTGAAAAGTCTATTTTGCCCTTTAGCTAAAAATATATATATTTTTTACTTTCCATATTACACGATAAGTAAATATTTTATATATTTTTTTACGTAAATTTTGTTTGTTAATAGAAAAAAACCATGTCTGTCTCGAGATTGTGCCAAAAAAACCAAAAAAATAGAAAATATTTTGCCAAAAATCTCGTCATTGACAAAAATATATTCCAAAATCCCGCTCCCTATTTACAGTAACATTACCAAAATACCGCCTAAAGTGGGCGGTATTTTGGATCAAAATGTGCAGTATTTTGGGTCAAAATACCACCCACTTTGGGACCCCAAAATACCGCCCAAAGTGGGCAGTATTTTGGTGGTATTTTGACTCCAAAATACTGCCCAATTTGGGCGGTATTTTGATCCAAAATATCGCCCACTTTGGGCAATATTTTGGAAGAAACTCCCGGGGTCTCGCCCCTATGTGCAGGAACATTTTTAAGTTGGATCCGCGAAAGTTATCATTGGATTAAGTTGTCTTTGATACCACGTTAGAAATGTTAGAATTTTAAAGAAGAAAAGAACATGTTACCCCTATTTTATTTTTTTTAAACCTAAAGGGCAATTTAGATATTTTACCCAAATATATTACTGCAAATAGTAAAATTATCACTTCAAATAACAATTCCGTAAAAGGGGAAATCCCCAAATTGATTAATAACCTAATTTACCCTCATTAGCTTAACAGATATTTTGCGGATATATACCCAACTTTTGGATTGGATATCTTTCGTATTCTAACAGCCCAATCGGCTTTCTGGACCAAAATTTGGAATTTGGGCCTCAACATTGGACTATCTCGTCGATAATTTGGGCTGTGATAATTTTTCTCACAGGCCCAATTAAAATTCAGAACTGCAATTTATGTTTTTAATCTTGGGTTTCACTTTCATAACTAGAATGTTGAGGTGGGCCAAGTATTGTTTCCAAGTAGAGTTAAAATTGACAGGAGCCGACGGTGCAGTTTTCTTTATTAATCAATGATTGTATCGTGACTCACAGATTTTTTCCCCCAATATTCATTATGTGGCCTAAAATTACATAAATACACAAAAAAAAAAAAAATTGATTCCCGACGCCGCGCAGCTGCGCATATCCGAAGTCCGACGCCTTGCTCGTGAATGCTTGTCCGCGAATAGAGAAATCTCCAGTCGGAACCCAAATTTTCGAAAAGAGGCGACTGCTTTATGGAACCTGTCTGTTTCCCCTTTATTTTCAGCGGAGCCCTGCGATTCCGGCCCTATATTCGGTCGCTCAGACTTTGCTGGCCCTATATTCGGTCGCTCCGACTTTGCTGGCCTATATTCGGCCTTTTAGCCTTAAAAAAAATAAAATAGGGGTAACATGTTCTTTTCTTTTTTAAAATTCTAACATTTCTAACGTAGTATCAAATAGTATCAAAGACAACTTAATCTAATCATAATTTTCGCGGATCCAACTTAAAAATGTTCTTGCACATAGGGGCGAGACCCCGGGAGTTTCTTCCAAAATTTCACCCAAAATGGGCGATATTTTGGATCAAAATACCGCCAGGGAGCTAACCCAATCCATTTTGTTCTGGGGTTGGTAATGCACACTTAGTTCCTGTAGTAAAATGATCGATTTGTTATGGGGTTTAAGCACTGAAGCATTTGGTTGTGTGCAGCAATTTTGATCAAGTAATTGTTAATGCTGTTTTACAAACTGTTTTGGCTGAAAAATAATTTGAGGTAAATAATTTTTTTTCATTTTCAGTAATTATATAGCGGCGCGCTTCTTCGTTTTGACCATTAATTTGATATTATGGTGAATTTGAGTTTCCATTCACAATTGCGAAAAAATCTGATTTTTCCCAAGACCGGCATGCTAAGAATAAAGCAGAGAAAATGGAAAACGACAAAGAGTTGTAGAACTTCCTTCTTTTATTGGCGTTTTTGGATTGAAGTTCAAATTTTCCCCTCATTTTGGTGTTTTTTTGATGAATTATTTGAGTTTGTTTCTTCACGAAACCTCTTGCATTGCAGTTACACGATTTGCAGGATGATATTGATGCAGAATTTTTTTCCCCTCTAATAAAGTGCATTACAAATTGAAGAAAGAGGAGATGGTGAAGATGATATGTGCTGCAGAATCTGAATTCTTTGTCCATAAGAAGGCTTGCATGGTCTCTCAGACCATCTACAGCATGCTCTCCTCTCCAGGTTCCCCCTCTCTCACTCCCTCCAAACTTTTTCTGCAGTTATGTGGTTTTGTTTCTTCTTTCATACTTTTAGGAAATTGAAAAGCTGAATTTCAAATTCCTGGGATTATTTATTGCTTTTTTTTTTTGTCGATGTTATGTAATATAGGGAGTTTTGCTGGGATGGAACATGGAGAAGTGGCATTTTAGAAGATTAGCACTACTACTATGGAGAAAATCTGCCAGCATTTTTAATGGTCTCTTCAAAACCAGGTTCTTCGCACTTTTCTCTTTAGTTTCCTTATTATCCTTTAGGATAAATTACCTTTGTGGTCCCAGGCCTCAATTCTGTCCACAATTTAACAGACCGTCAACAGTTGTTCATCCCACGTCAATTTGCCAAGGGCAATTGATGGAAGAAAAAGGAAAAAATACGCCAGGCTTACTCTTTCCTCTGTCTAAGCTCCACGCCGGCCGTGATTTGAATTGAGGTAAATAATTTTTTTTCATTTTCGGTAATTTATAGCGGCGCGCTTCTTCGTTTTGACCATTAATTTGATATTATCGTGAGGTGAAAAAGGGAAAAATATGAAATTGAATTTTCGGATGGTGATTTTGATTTTAAATTTGATGCCATTAAGAACATGGTAGAGTACAAGCTCAAACTCAAAGAATCCCCCATTTGGAGCCAATTTCTTCGGGGTCATATTTTTGGTTTTATTGGGGGTTTTTCTGGAGCTGTTTCCAACCCTTCCCAGGTTCTATTCCTATTCTGCTGGTATGATTGGAGGGGCCTTGGGATTTGGGAGTCAGAATTCATGAGAGAATTATCTTTATAATTTGATAAGTTTATGGTTTTGCTTTGGCTGTTGGTTCTCATTTGTGGAATGAGCTCCCCAAATTGGTTCTTCGCATTTGTAAAGATGATATTTTTGCTTTATGTATGTTAATGCGTATGTCTTGATTCTCTATTTCCAGTAAACAAGAATGAAGAGCATGATGACCAACTGTCACTGTGGAATCCCAGTTGCTGTCAAAATTACATGGAAGCCTGCAAATCCTAGCTCTTCTTCTCTGCTCTCAAGTTACTGCATGGGATTATTTGATTGAGGAGGCTGGTTTTCGAAGAAGTTGATTTGAGAGACTGGAAAGCTTAGGATATCCGAAGCACATTTTTAATGTGCAGCACAGATTGCATCCATCCATAAGCTTGTTTCCCAGTACAGAAGGTGTTTTAGCGGCATGTCTATTGTGCTATCGACAAAGGTGTATTACAGTCCAAATGCCTTTCTATTGTACTACTTGGTTAATCTGTTTATAAAAGAAATGAATCTATCATTCAACTTCCTTCATTTTTGAACAAAATGCTATAAAATTCATGGATGAGTATCTCACTGCCATAATAGTTTTTATTTTTTTTAAATTACTGAATACCTTATTGTTCCAGAGGAAAGCTTCTTTTTCTTTTTCTTTTTTCAATTTTTTAAAAATAAAATTAACTAGAAGAGTGAAAATTGAAAATTGATCATTTAATTTAATGCAATTTCTTTTCTTTGCAATTCAGGAAAAGTGACGGAACTGTTTCACTGAGATATGTGTTCTATATGACATCAGAATTTGCCAAAGGAAAGGTTTTGGTGCAACAGACTGTATTGAGACTCATTAAAACAAGGGTAGACTTATGAGATTCGTCACCATTACCTTGATTGGAAAATTTTTAGTTAATCTTCCAACTCTCCTTAGTTGATGTGCATGGTGTATATTATAGCAAGGTACCAAGTTTGTCTTCCAAAGGAGAAAGAGAAAAAAGGAGAAAAAAAAACAGATATCTCTACTTGAGCACCGCACACAGTGCAATATTCTATCAACTAGTTATTATTTAGAAACGAAGTTAGCGAAAAAAAAAAAAAAAAAAGGAAAAAAAACGAAGTTAGAGAATTAGTTTCTATCTAGAAACGAATTCACTAACTTCGTTTTTAATTGAATTTAATTTTTTTTCTTTTTTTTAAAAATTTTTAAAAAGGAAACAAAGTTAGTGTATTCGTTTCTATCTAGAAACGAATTCACTAACTGAGTTTTCAATTGAATTGAATTTTTTTTAAAAAAATTTTCCTCGAAAATGAAAACGAATTTGCTGTCTTCGGTTTCTCTATATTGGGAATTTCTATTTGTTTTTGAATATTTTGGTATTTTTATGTCCCCAAAATGAATATTTGGGGAAAAAAAAATTTGACTCACACACTACGAAACGAGACTTTCGACTCACTAACTCACTGTGCAGTTTTGTTTTCCGAATTCATCACTATTACATCGTATCCTATTATCTACAAGATCAAAGGAAGGAAATGTAGGGAGAGAAAGAACGAAGATAAAAAGTTGACATCTTTAAATAATCTTTCATGTGTCACAACCGTTAAAACACTGGCTCATTCATCGTAGTCCATTTGAAGACCGCAAAAGAATTGGCCCCACTCACTGACTGAGAGGGCCCAAAAATCTCAGCGGCAGAATCTAAAAATGCGTGGTGAGTGTGTCGGTGAGAAAAGACAACAACCCCATTAATAATGTCCATCCTTGAGGCGACAGTGTTGGTGATCGGCCTTAACACCGGTGGTTCACTGCCTCCACCATCCCCGCCCCCGCCCGTAACTGCTATTTCAAGCTGCCCTCTCCACCATTCCTTTTCCTTCTATATATTTATATAATGGGCTCTACCTTAAACTTAATTTATGCTGTCCGTAACGCTAACTCTAATATAAGTTTAGAGCATGTGATCGGCACATTGTGGCTGGACAAATTTTGGAATTTGATAACTGATGAATGTTTAAGAATAAGTAACTGCACTTTGAGAGAAGTGTTTATCGTCATCACTTTGAAACTTAAATTAATGTAGATTGGAGTTATTTTGAAAAAACTTCAGTGCAATGATATCACATACCTTCCAACTTGATTGCATCATTATAATTCAGATGTTGCTCCCACCATTGGAGATAACGGGTGGTGAGGAGAGTTGGTTGTAGCTTGTCTCGATAATTTTTAGGCTTACTTAACTGCCTACTAACTGAACGTGGATGATATGACCATTATTTCTTGGGCTAAGTAGAACTACCTGATGAGATGACGGTTATTTTTAGGATCCGACGACGAGCCTTGCTGACGGGTCTAAATGGACTTCAAGGTTGAGTTTGGATTTGGGCTAAAGGCCAAACCAGGCATGCAACATGATATTTGCATTTTAGAAAATTACTAAATAAAAGTTATTTAATTATCAAATACTATTTTTAATTTTAAAAAAAATAAAACTCGTTTAATGTAATAGAAGTATGATATACATATCATTCGTTGATCTTTAAAAAGTAATATTAAAAATAGTAAATCATATGTGGATGTTAGGCATTCGTTTGTTTCAATTACTAGGATGGAAAGCTAGACACGACAACTTAATCATTGGAATATTACAGAGGAAGCAGCTGTTTTTACTTTTTATAATGTGACTTTGTTGATTTGGAAAAGTGGGACAAATGATAAGAGTAATAAGCTCCCTCTACAAGAGGTTAGAGATTAAATCACTGGACTTTCAGTAACCTTTTCTTCTTCTTCTTTATTGACTAAAAACAGGAGAAAAAAAAAACAAAAAACTCTTATTTGGGAATTCATAAATCAATCATTAAAAGGATCTTGGATTGCCATTTAAATATATAATAGTTTAAATTTTAAGAATCCTACACAAACTAAACATGGAATTTTTAATCTTAAAAAACAGACGTCCATTCTCCATTTTCATTCACGGGCGGCAGACGCACGCGTGTTTAGTGAAAATGTATTATTAACAAGTGAAAGTAATTGAAGTAATGTTAAGGATTAAAACAGTGGGCAGTCGCAGTACACATTTTGCCCCAAATTGTCACCCCCATCCGCACCGACACGTGCTGTTCTTCTCCTTCGTTCAATCCGCGTCATATGAGCTATAGTCACGTGACTTAGTGATGCTGACAATAAATGTAACAATGTATAATATCTTTTCTCATATTGTAAATAAGTCTCGCAATATTTTGTAAACACGTCTGACGATGAGACGACATGCATATCGAATTTAGTTTATGATATATCGCAATTATATTATGTAATCACGCATATCAAACTTAACCCTAGATGACCGTACGTAGTTACTAATGTATCGAGTATCATGTATAATATTTGATGTATTGAGTGTTGAGCTTTCTTGTTTAACGATGCTTTTCGAATGATTCGTGCTATTTCATAGCCGGGTCTTTTTACTTAATATTATCGATACTTCTTGCAAAGAACCATAAGCTCCCATTTTCGGACAGAGAACTATGATTTTTTTCGATTAAATCAACTAGCGCCCGATTTACGGGTCGTTCAATCTCTGATGTCTCAAGTTTTGCAACTATGTATTGCGATTATACTAAAACAACAAGTATCGCAAATACGCATATCGAATTTAATGGTTAGAGTATCGCATGTTAGCCGGTCCACTAATGAACGTGGACAATCCCTAAATATTTGTTTAATCACTTTTCACATGTGTATACGGAATTATTTTGACTTTACTTCGCTAATTTTTTAAAATTTATTATTCATTTTGGTCAATGTTGATCGTAAACTGATGATTTACCCCAAAAATTACCACTGTTAGCAAAACAAGGGTAAAAGTTTCATTTTATAGTAAACGGTGGCAATGGAAAATAAAGAATAATGCAATTATTTTTATATTTTTCATCTGAATCGAAACCAATATCACTCTGGACGAGTTGGATAGAGCTCTGAGGTTTTTTGGGTTTTTTTCCTAGCTACATTATTCGGTTATTTATTATATTGTAAGCAGAGGTGGTAGAATGACGAAAAACGAAGTCGAAGAATCGTCTACAAACTCCAATGAACTTGCACTATTATAAACATGATAAAGGTAAAAATCGAACTTCGACATCTGAATGACCTCTATAGATCACAAATTCACAACTGTTGAGACACTCGCTCAATCGTGAGCTCTCTGGATTTGATTCGTGCAATCTCTCCTACTTTCCGTTGCGGCAAATTGAGCTTCCGTGTTACAGGCTTCCAGTTGAGTTTAGCAGCTTAGTATAAAGGAAGAGCTCGTATTGTGAAAGCGATAATGCCCGAAACTTAGAAAATTCCGACCCGGAATTTACTCACGTGAAAACCGCTGGCACTAAACTCACGCGTTGTGGAAGATTCTTGCAATCCACGCCTGGAAACGCAGCAAGTATTCCATCGTTATTGGCTATTCCATCCTTAATTTAAAGCCTACCCGAGAATTTTCGTTTTCAAATGGATGTATTTTGGTGAGCGAAAATAAGAATGAATTTCACGTAATGTCATTTGACAAGGAAAATGAGAATAGAGATTTGAATAATCAGATTTGTAATCAAACTAATCGTAAAAATTTTGATCCGACTCGTTCTTCAATCTTATTTTCATTCTCATTTCTCTTTTTTCATTATTCAATCCTATTTTCATTCTCATTTCCACAATCTTAATTCCATTCTCATTTTCGTGCTACACATACCGTGTCAAGTTGACTATCAATGTCACTCCACCTTCAGTCAACAGCGCCCAAAACCTAAAATTTTCAGAGCTTCGTCGTTCTCTTAAGAATAATCTTCCGAAATTCACGGCGCTGTTTAATTACCCAGAAAAGTAAACGCATATGCTTTGTTTCTTGTTCGTGGAATCCTGGGTTGTAAAGCTTCCTCGTTTTCTTTTGCTGATTTGATAATTAAAAATTATTAAAATAAATAAATAAAAATATTTCTTTTCTTCAAGATGGAAGTAGGTATTTACATTTGATTGTTCTTTTAAGGAACAAACAAAGAAGAACAGGTATTAGTGCAAAGTACACTTTAAAGTAGCAGCAGTACTACTACAACTAGTAAATATGTTTGCTTTTAATTACTTTATAATTTAACCAAACCCCACCACCTTCAACCACCGTCCCCCCACCACCCCCCAACAGTAATTAATCCCATTCCGTTCCTCTGGCGATCAATGGTCCGACCGGCGCTTAGATTTCGATGAAGGCGAAGAAGAGGAAATGGGATCGGAATTGGGACAGAAATCGAACCTTTTACTCTCCATTTTTTCGATTGAGAAATGTCCCAACGAATCCACAACTTCCGACAAATTTTCCCTGCACAAAAACTCATCGCTGCTGACTCTTTCCATATCTCTGTCAAATTCATGCACGAAGACGTCGGTCTTGCCCCCGCCGCGTCCCCTCTTGCTCCTCGCGAAAACTCCGGCGGTGAATATCGCCGTTATTCTTCCGGGGGAGGTCGGGGAAAACCCGGACGGCCCGTCGATTAAAATCACGTCCCAAGGGACGTCGTAGATGTGATTAGGGAGGTCGTTGATGGCGATTTTGCAGTCGGAGAAGAGGAGATTCTGGACGGGCCGGCACTCCCTTGTGAGCTCCTCCTTCCCGTACGCCAAGAGCTCGTACAATTCTCGCACTTTCGTGGTGAATTGGGCGTCGTAGACTTCGATCTCCGGGTGCATCTCCTCGTGCCGGCGAACAGAGTAATCGTTGTCGCTCACGAACACCGTCCTACCGTTGTAATTGAGCGAGTTCCAGAGGACGGTCTCGTGGGTCAGCCCGAAAACCAGGAAGTTACAGTGGTTCTTGTTGGCGTTGCATCGCCGAAGCACGGCGGCGACAGCTCCGATTTCGGCAGCGGACATGCGGGAGTGGACGTTGGAGACGTTGACGGACGCGTATTGGACGAGGGCATCGAAAACAGTCCCTGGCAAAGGAGCTTTCACCGCGGTATTCAGATTGGAGTTTCCGGCGGCGGCGGCGGCAGCTGACAATGCGTCCTTGGTTGTAATAAAAGTCAGTACAGAGACGAAAGTGAAGAAGGAAACGAAAACGAGGAGCCAAATCCGGTTGGAAGCTGCGACGGCGGCGGCGCCTTGCTTGTGTAGAGACGAAGGTTGGAGGAGAATGAGCTTAGTACCGGTCTTCATCCTTAAAAAAATTCGAAGATATTCCGGTGATGAGGAAGCGTTTAAATACGCAGCTCCGGTGGGTCTCTGTTTCCTCGAAAGAGTACGAAACTGAAGAGAGAAGACAGAGACGGGAACAATGGCTTAAAGAATGGGGCACGAGTCTCTATAAGATGAGGCTTGTTTGGCTGACAGTGAAATTTTTAAAAAAGAAAATTCCCCCATCGATGGACTTGTTTTGAAAATTTGAAAAATCTTGGGATTCAAAAGTTAAAACATTTATTGAGTTTTTCCTTATATAAATAAATTTAAAAAAATCAATAATCCTGTCTTTATAAAAATATCCAAGTAATGTCGTCGGTTACATAAAAATCATTATGATACTTTATGGTATTTTGTTATTAATGTAAGAAAATTTCTAAATTTTTTGCAATTAATATAAAAAATCGCGAGGTTTGTGTTAAATGTTTTACTGTCGATAGTAATTGACCACCTAAAAAGGGCAAATTGTGTATGTTGACATAAAATTCCTAGAGTAGTGGTAATTTTTTCAAACTTCACGTGAGCAGTGATAGTTTCGTAAAACTTCAGTGCTACTTCTTATTAATTAATAGTAAAAGTTGAAAGAGATAGTAAAAATCTAGGGTAATAAATGACATTAACTACTAGTACTTTGTAACAGAATTTAAGCGGTAAAGTTGATGAATATATTAAAGGGCAAAGGTGCAAAATTGCCCCTTGTTAGGGGCAATTTTGCTACTAACGTTTATTTTGGAGCAAAATTGCCCCTAACGTTTTCTGTTAGGGGCAATTTTGCCACTAACGTTTATTTTGGGGCAAAATTGCCCCTAACGTTTTCTGTTAGGGGCAAATTTACCTTTTAAATTTTTTTCAAATTACATTTACTTCCTCCAAAGTTTGTTTAAATAACAAATAGATATTTTAAGTTTTGAAAAATAACATTTTAGTCCCTTAACCATCCAAACTTTGAGTAAAATATTTTTATTTAATAAGAAAATACATTTAATACGAATAATAATTAATTATTATTGTTCCAAATAAAAATATTCATAAATATTTAAACTTTTAAAAATATTAATTTAAAATGCATATATATTTTTAAAAAACTGAAAAAATATTTAAAAAAAAAGAAAAAGAAAAAGAACAGCCCAGGCCGTGGCCTGGGCATGTTTTTTCATTTTTGTTTTTTTTTTCTTTGTTTTTAAATTTTTTACTTATAAATACATTTTAAATTAGTATTTTTTTTAATTTAGACATTAATGAATATTATTTATTTAGGATTTTAAAAAACTGGAAAAAAAACCATAATAAAGGGAAGAAAAAAATTAAGGAAAAAAATCCTTAAAATACTATTGGGGTGGGGGTGGGGAGAGAGAGAACTAATTTAAAATGTATTTATAAGTAAAAAATTTAAAAACAAAGAAAAAAAAACAAAAATGAAAAAACATGCCCAGGCCACGGCCTGGGGTGTTCTTTTTCTTTTTTTAAAAAAAATATTTTTTCAGTTTTTTAAAAATATATATGCATTTTAAATTAATATTTTTAAAAATTTAGATATTTATGAATATTTTTATTTGAAACAATAATAATTAATTATTATTCGTATTAAATGTATTTTCTTATTAGATAAAAATATTTTACTCAAAGTTTGGATGGTTAAGGGACTAAAATGTTATTTTTTAAAACTTAAAATATCTATTTGTTATTTAAACAAACTTTGGAGGAGGTAAATGTAATTTGAAAAAAATTTAAAGGGTAAATTTGCCCCTAACAGAAAACGTTAGGGGCAATTTTGCCCCAAAATAAACGTTAGTGGCAAAATTGCCCCTAACAGAAAACGTTAGGGGCAATTTTGCACCTTTGCCCATATATTAAATAAGAGCAAGTGTGAAATCATATTCATCGACACTTGTTTGGGAATAGTAAAAAGTTGTCTGAAAATATAAAAAATTATTACTCTATTTATTTCATTAGAAGAGCCAAATTTTAAAAATATTTTTTGTTACATTATAAAAGTTAACTTTTAAATTTTTTACTCTTCATCCTCTTACCTTACAAATAGAATCATGTGTGGTCTATTTTTAGCCTATTTTCAAAAAGTAAAAATATTAATGGACTAAATCGGGTCAAATTAGTTAACATATAAAATTTATTATAGAAACTAAAAGAATATAAAAAAATAAAAAGAAAAACAATCCAAACAACAATAATCTTAATAACTAATGTGATATCATATAATAAATGTTAAACATTTTAATTCAAACACTCAACTTTTTGTTTCTAACGTATTTATTACATTAGTTATTATGAATATTTACTATTCTTTCTGTTGTATTAAAAAATTTCATTCCGAAAATTTTTTTTTTTTTTTTTGGGGTGGGCATAATGGTAAAAGAGACAATTCATTGTCACAAAGACATAAACAGAAAGGTACTTCTGACCCTTTGTACTATTCATTAGTTCCTATACGAATAAAAACTTGAAAAAGTAAAGTAATAATTGAATAAGTTTTGAAGAAGGATGAATTCATTCACGTGATATGTGATGGAAATTGGAATCATTCATCTCTGTTTCTTTTGCCCCTTCTAGCTTCCTTCCATTCCACCTCACATTTTTAAATTGTACGTTGGGCTCTTATGGATATATCTAATATTTACCTTTTCGATTTCAATAGAAGAGTCAACTGTCGCACGTGTACAATTTTTTATGAAAGTCAAGATGCGATACCTCAAAAAAATTAGTTTGACACCATTTGTTTTATTTATGTCATTGTTTTTAAGTGTGAATTAATTATCGACCACACATGAAATTGACTCTTTTATTAAAACAAACGAAAAAACGTTTTTGAAAGTCTAACTCTTTTAATTTAACGGAAGAAGAAGCCCTCCTCCCCCTAAAATTCTTATTATGCTAGGACAACTCTTTCATTTCATGCTCCATTCTCTTTGTTTTTTCTTTTTCGGAAATCTTTGACATACTATTTATATGCATGGACATTTTGTTAACTCTTCCCTAATAATATTTTGAGTTGTACATTTTAAAGTTAATTGTATCATTTAACTTATTATTATTTGATTATTATTATTTTTTCCTAAATATATTTAATATTTACTCATAATTAAGGTTTATTAGACGAACTGACCTAAGTCGAGCTGCTTATGAGCTTGAAAGCCTTGAATTACCGTATTCAAATAGTTCAAGGAATTTGTCCTGTTCTTTTTCATCGTTTTGAAAACGATTTTGAAAACAAGTTTTGAAAAATAATTTTATAATATAAAAAGTAGATGCTGAATAGTAAAAAATTGTATTGAAAATGATGAAATATGATTAAAATATATTAAATTTACTATTGAAACAAAAACCGTTTTCAAAACAGAACAAAAAGAACAGGCCCTTAACTAATCGAGTTTAAGTTCTTAAAAACTAGACTCGAAAGCCTGTCAAAAGATTCAATAATATTCTGACAAATTTTTATTTATTTATTTGTAGTTTTATAAATGACATGTTTTCTAATATGTTATTTTATTATCATATAGTAAAATATTATATAAAAATATTTTCGGTTCAACTATTTTATGCGTTATATCTTGAAATTCATAATAACTGATATATTCTTTAAACTGAACTTGTATCACGGAACAAAGTGAGTTCTATTTTATTAAAATAAAAATTGTGAATTGGAGCTTAAATCCATCAAATTAAGCGTGGAAATTTTGGATTTGCTTAGCAACAAATCAAAGACTAAACAAAAATATGATTTCTTAAAAAAATTAGAAAATATCTTAATTAATACACTTGTGTATAATTTTTTACACAACCAACCACATTGATAAATAAAATATTTATTAGAAAATGATACACAAATAAATAAATACTTAATCTTTTAACAATAATAATACCAATAAAGAGCGAAAGTGAAAGTTGTCATCATTGCCAAAGTTTTCGAACCGCGTCCGAGTCTACGGGTATTTCGAGCATTGCACGTAGCGCTTTTTTAAAACACGTAGCGCTTTTGTCATTTTCTTCAACGTTTTGGTCCTATCAAATAATCATTGTTTCCATCTTATACTTATCCTCATGGCCTACGTTGCCTCAACAAAATAATTATTTATCACAACACACTCATGCCGTTAATTATATATGAACGTGTTCATGATTCATAAGCTTATTTGTACTCTCCACCCAAAGTATCAATAGTAGTAGCGATTTCAAGTGATTGCGACGAAAATCGGAGCCAAACACCACCACGTATGCACAACATACTGTGCGTTGCAATAATTTTTCGAGCTTGTTATGGGACATGCAGAACAAATAAATGAACATAAACATGACGCATACTTGTAACTTTGCACGAAATGTGAGACTTGTGTGCAATGTATGAGACTTGTTCGTGAGGGCACAATATTGCGGATTGTGGTAAATTAATGTCATGAAACACAACATATTTCACATGGAAAGAGTGAGACTCCAATGTAAGATGTATATGACCAGTCCCAAACTTAATGCCATCCAATATAATAGACAACACTTTGTAACTGTGAATTGTGTGAAAAAATAGTTGGGCAGTAGTGGGGGGTGGTAGGAGTGGGCATGGTTTGGTCCAATTCGAAAATCGAACCGAATTTGAATAACCCAATTTTAATTCAGTATTCGAATTAGGTTTGGTTTGGAACTGAATTCAAAAATCGAATTGGGATATATGATTTATATTTTTTTAATTTTATACTTCTCATTTTACTCTTCCTATTTCCTTCTTCCATCTTTTTTTCATTTTCTTCTATTAGCCATCAAGTTTTTGGGAGAATGTTATGGTGGTGTTGATTGTTGTTGTTGGATGGTGGAGTTTGTGGATCTGGGAAGGGGCGGCAATGGTGGATCTGGAACTGGACGGTGTTTCTTCTCTTAATCTATTTTCTTTCTTCTCTTCATTATCTTTTTTTCTTTACTCTTCCTATTTCCTTCTCCTATCTCTCTTCATTTTCTTCAAAGCCTTATTGTGTTAAACTATTAATTTTGGAAAGAAATTTGTGAATTTGGTTTCCACGGTCCAAATCGAATTCGAATTACGAATTTAATTTGGTTTCTTCAGTTTTAAAACGGATTAGGTTCGATTTTTGAATTAGTCAAAAAAATTTTAAATTCGAGGAAACCATTTCGTGCTAACGCCTAGGGGGTTGGGCCAAAATGGAGTGCTTTGCCTTGACTTTGTCCATCATTTATAAACTTTTGTTGGAAATAGTAGTTCTACTTGTATAAGTTTGATTGTTGTACTTCATTTCTTTAGGTAATGCATAATCTTTCGAGATGAGGATAGTGACTTTCCCCGACACTATAACCCAATCAACCTGTTATAGTTCTTGTACTATTTCTATAGTTAATATCCATCATTGTAGAATGATGATTTGGGAATTTAGACAAGGTGGCCTCATCCTCCATGGGTTTGTATCATTCTAATTTTATATGCCTCCTTTCTTCTTAGTAAATTAACAAAATTCTTACCAAAAGTATTGAAATTATCAAATCAACTTATGAAAGCATGTTTGTTTGAAGGTTTTGCCAACTGTTTTGAATTGATTATTAGTTTCAAAACTAAGACTTTGTTTTGTACATGCTTAAAAGTTTATTATTCAAAACATGGTTTCAAAAACTTTTATTTTTTCAGGAACCCGAACTTGCGGGGAAAATCGTGTTTGCCACATACTCCCTTACCAAACAACATATTGGAGAAAATTGTTTATCAAAATTCCCTTACTCAATATAACTTTTGTATCCCTACATGTTTATTTGCATATTTGAAAACATATTTTCTGAAACTTGTCTTGAGACGCTCTAACGAACAAGCTCTAACTCTTAACTAGTTAGACGATAAGTTGACGGACTTAAAAAATGCCAAGCATTTTAATTAAAAAAAAACGTTTGAGGTTTATTTTCAATTAAGTAGGGTAAACAAGTGCAACATCATCATTACTAAACTAACTAACTATGTTTAGTGCTCTTGTGCATTTCAAAATGAAATGCTTTGACCACTATTGGACCACCAAAAGTTATATCTTGGTAAAAATGTGATGTTAATTAAAACCTTAGCCATAAGTACTTTATTGATTGAATATTTGAATTGAATCTATATATGTTTTGTTGCTTTATTTCAAATCCAATGTGATTTGAAAAGGACAATTTAAATAACGATGTTAAGTTTAATTACATATGCATGCATATTCTTTGACTCTTGGAAGCGGAGATTGGTCTTTGTTCCTTGAGCACGCTTACATGCATCGATCGTTCTGAAAGGCAGCCAGATCTTGAGATTCAATTTCAAGGATACAAATATTCGAACTTATTTTATTTATTCTATGATATGATACGAAAATACGATATAAACTCATCTCATATAAGCAGGTTTGGGTTGAAAATGTAGACGCAAATAATTAATCGTATGAGTAAAGTTAAGGTTGGAAATGTCATCATTTGAACCCACAATCCAAACCAGTGAATGCAAACTTTCTAGTAATTTATAATATAACACGATATATATTAGAAGTTGAGAATATCAACAAGAAGACAAATAATGTCATGATTGGAAAGTATTAGCACAATAACCTTTCAACCCATAAATAACACAAATTTCCAGCCCTACTTCTCATTTGTGAAAAAAAAAAATTAGAGAAATAATGATTGGAAAAAGTGTAAAAGTAGTTCACAATCTTTACACATGTTTCAAATGTAGTCCAAATATTTAGTATGTATCAAATGTAGTCCACAATATTTTTGTTTTGTTTCAATTTCAATCCAAATGACGAAAATTAGACCAAATTAACGGTCAAAGAGTTTGACCGTCAGTCAAACAAGAAAACGATTTTCAGGAAATCTTTTTATTTAGAATTTTTTTTTTCATTTACTAAGAAAATGGTTTCTCCAAAATCTTTTCCTTTCCACCCCTCCCCTTTCTTCCAAAACCATTTCCACCATGGAAGGAGTTTCAAGCTTTCGGGTACAACTTACGTTCAGTATTTTCAAGAACCGAGAAGGAAGGAAGGAGAAAGGGGCACGTCCAAACACACCTGACTACTCACCGTAGTCCAGACTTTTTTTTACTTATTGCTATTTTTGGCTCTGTAAACTCATGTTTATGTTGAAAATATTGAACGTAAGTTGGACCCCAAAGCTTGAAACTCCTTCCATGGCGGAAATGGTTTTGGAAGAAAGGGGTGGGGTGGTTTTAGGAGGGTCAAAGGAAAAGATTTTCAAAAAGGAAACAAAAAAAAATTTCTATAGAAGTACTAAATAAACCTTTGAGGAGGAACCTTCTTAATTAAATGAATATTAAAAAATATTTTTGTCAAAAGACAAAAAAATCCTCAAACATGGAGTTTTTAATAAAATAATAAGGTTATTTTCAGAAGACAAAACTTTATGGTATTTTTAATTTACCCAACATAAGAATTCGTCTCGATGGACTAAAAATTGGGCTCAACAGAACTTCACTATCCAATAGGACTTCAAAACTTTGGGCCTATTCGTTATTCATTTTGATGGGTTTGAAGAACACATTATCAAAACTTGATTTTAAAAATAATTTTTAAATATAAGATTAAAAAAGTATATTGAGAATAATAAAAAATTAATATATATATTTTTTAAAGAAATACTTCATTCTCACTAAGAGTTATAATCTAGGGACAATTCCCTTTAAGGGCGCAATAAGATTTAAAATTACTTAAAAGGGCGTAAGTTTTCTATAATTATTGCTGAGGGCGCAATATTATTTATAATATTTTACCTATTTTGTAAATGACCTTCATACCTTGATTAAATATTTACTAAACTTCATTACGGTAAATAGCTGACAAAACCGTCATTTGCAAGAAGTAGAGAACGGGATTCAGCAAACAACTATATGCGGAACACGTTCTAAATCATACAGCGCTGCTATCGCTACTGAAGAGAATAAATAAGTCCTCCCTGTCAGTTCCTACTCCTTACTATCGCATGGATGAAACATATTCCTTGCTAAATTTCATGGAATAAGGTCAATCAGGTTGAAGATTTACTTTTGCAAAGCTTTAATTTTGTAACATGATATATGAAACATCAACTCCTGAGTCATAACCAAGCTCATTAACACTAGTGAAATAGGAAAACAAGCAATTTTCCTTGAATCAAGCGTAATAAAATTTGGCCAAAGCAAAGTCTATGCCACTGTGATACACAAACTAAGAATATATCTTTGTTCTACCAAGTGAATGCTCTCAAAAAAAAAAAAACATGGATCAAAGGCATGCATTAGTTATGATGAAGCAGATCCTAAAGATAGGTATTGCAAACCCAGATGCTAATTACATCCCAAATGTTAGTCACAATTTTGGGGTCATTCATTTGAAGGCAGCCAAATATGTTCCTGTATGATGGATATCAGGGATCCAGTAACATAGGAACAAAAGGAAGACTAGCTAGAAAGCATATAACTGCTAAATCTGTTCCTCATAATTAACTCGACATGGATACCTTGTCATCAATAAAATTTGATTTCTCTCCATAACGTATAATATGTATCTTGTTCTTGATCATATTCAGTTGGCACATCTATGACCCGATTCCCATCACCTTCAGAATCCTTTAAGATGACTTATGCATGGACTGTAGCTGAAATACTTGTCAATAGGATCTGGTCCAAGATAGAGATGAACCTCCCAATACTGCAAAAACTGTCTTTTATTAATCTTCAAACTCTTCTTAACATCCTCAATAGCACTCGATCATACAGGAATGGCTTTTCTTTGACACAGCTGAATTTAGTGCATCTTGTATTGGATTAAAAGAACGCAGACGTTGCACGTTGATTTTTAGTCTGGACATGTTTAGAAAGCAGAGGAAGCATTACGTTGTTTGGTCGATTTGTATGGAAAACTCCGACAGATTGAGAAAGCAAAGAAACTTATCTTGGGGTATGCCTTTAAAACTTGATGTGGTCATATGGGAGCTTTGCTTGCGGCAAACTGATTGGTCATTTAAATTGGTCGTCATTAATTGTTTCAACGTACGTGTAGGTCTATATTGTGAGAGAACATCCAAAAGCTTTTTTTTTAGGAGAAACGTAGAACTCGGGAGTGGGATAATGGAGAAGGCAACTAACATAACAGGGGTAAGACCGTATAAAACAAAATGATTAAAATATTAAATTTAATTTTATGCCCTTAACAGGAATTATAAAACACTTAAAGAACGAAGTGGGAAGACTCCTGCAGAGTCCTACTAATTTTGCACTATAAATAGGCAGAACTAACAGATGTAAAAATCGAATTCCTGACATCTGAGTGATTTGCTCTGCGCACTAATCGCTGGGGCACTAGCTCGTTGCTATAAAAAAAAAGAAAAAAAAATTTAGTATAAACAGGCCGAAGTTTGGTTTCTTCATTGATTGGGTTAATCCTATAGAGTTTCAACATTTTCATTAGATTTGCTTGGTGGTTGATGTAACGGATTGGTCCGAAGACTTCGAACATATCCTTCAGAGCCCAATAAGACTTTAACTAGCATGACAATGACCCATTAATCTCTTCTTTTTTCTTTTTTTTTTTTTCCTTTCTATAATAATAATTTTCTGTCTTATTAAAATAATCAATACTTTTTTTTTTCAAAAGCAAAGATTTAAGTGATAACATTGAAAAACGTTTAATAACAATTGAGAAATAAAGTATGACCATGTATCCCATGATTACACCTACGATGCCACTATTAATAATGTCATGATTTATACGTAACGAGTCACAAGGTCGTTTCTACATAAATAAGAGTCATGTTCAATAATTTAAATTTAGATTCTTTTATATTATTGTAAATGTAAGATAGAATTATCAGTTTAAGAGTCATTCATATCAAACGCCTTGACTGTTTGATATGAGATTGTATTGTGTGCACATGCGCAACACCATTTTATTTTTTGTGAAAAAAATAAATATAGACCTTACTTTTTATTTTACAAGCCATACTTATAACATTAAAATTGAAACTATTATATTATTTTTATTATTGTTTTAAAAATATGTATTACTTTTTATCTTACATACACTACTTATACCCTTAAAAATCAAAACTTTTTACTATTACAATTTTTCAGAAGTAGGCCCTATGATTTATATTACATGTATTACATTTTTAAAAAGACAATATTTTTACGTGTCTATTTTAAAAGTATAATTATTGTCTTTAAAAATATCAATTTTTTTAAAAGAATATTGATTTTAGATAAATTTAGGCCCTATAAAATTGATGGCCATGAGCGCGTGTTCACGTCGCACGCGCCCTGAGCCGGCCCTGACGAGTCAGTTAGGCTATAAAATAGTGTATTAATATTAGGCCAAATTTTGAACGAGTGAATAGAAAAGTGTACGTGTTTGTGCCCATTAAAAATTCAACGATTGTGTTTTGTCCATCCTTTGTGGACATCATCAACTCTAAAGCAAGCCTCTTTCCTCACTACAAACAGAAACGACAATCAATTTCAACCCATTTCATTTTTTTACTGCATATTATTTTATACATTTTCAATATAATTTGACATCCGTTCAATGGCCAAACATAATACTGTCGTGGGAGATGACAACTATAAAATCATAATTTCGAGAAATTATTCCATTCATGAGATGTCCAATTAGATAGCATTTAATGATTCAACGATAAATATAAAAAGAAACTAATGCAAGATACTGGTGAATCAAATTCATCCCTCTAAATTATAAAAGCTAAAGCCTACATCGTGAACTCATTATCCTTCGATTATTGTAATAATAATTAGGTGTTAAAGTAAAATGGGAAAGGAAAAAAAAAAAAGAAAGTTCCAACTAAAATTATACCGAAAGTATTATTATAAGGTAAAACTTTCTTACTCTTCCTTTGTTGCTGAGTTGTATGCTCTCAAATCTTCAATTAAACTGCAGAAACCCAGATACGACGATCCGCCATTTTCAACCGCCTTCTTCGCCATTTCTTTCAGCGCCTCCGCCCTTTTCCTCATTTCAACAGCTTCTTCGCCCACCATAACACGATCCACCGCCATGGCCAGAGAATCAGCTTTCACGGCATCACTCGAAACCCAGCTATTTTTACGGGAGCCCACCCCAACGCCAATCCTCAAAACCTCAACAGTTTTTCATTGAAAAATTGATCTGCAAACAGAGGACACGTTACCATGGGTTTCCCGGCGCAGATTGCCTCCAGCGTAGAATTCCATCCGCAATGAGTCACGAATGCTCCCACCGATTCATGCCCGAGAATCAGAATTTGGGGGGCCCAACCTTTAATGATTATGCCCTTTTCCTCGGTTCTTTCCTCAAATCCGTTCGGAAGCCATTTGGATCTCTCTTGCTCGTCCACGCAGCTTTTCACGACCCAGATGAAATTCTGCCCTGATTTCTCCAGCCCTAATGCGATTTCGTGTAATTGAGAAAGAGTAAATCCAGCGAGACTTCCGAAACAGACATAAATTACTGAATTGGGTTTCTTTGAATCGAGCCAGTTCAAGCATTTCTCCTGATCTATGGATGATTCATTTCCTCGCCGGGATTGATCTTCAGGAGCGCCGTCGATTTGAAGGAACAGAGGGCCTATATTCCAGGCCCTGATCCCAAATTTATCCCTGTTGTAGTTAAAGTAATCTGGCTCGAGTTCGTAGAAACTGTTGACAATCGCTCCGAAGCTTTTCGCATTTGAATCCGAAATTTGCTGCACCATCTTGTCGAATTCCGTTTCAGGTTCTTCCTGCATCAGGCTATCGTGTATTTGCGATCTGGTGAGTTGAATCCGATGAGGAAACTCAGGCAGGAGGAAAGGATCGGAGTCGGATTTGACGTTCTGGTAAGGTTTATAACGCTTTAAATTCGCCGAAACAGAGACAATAAAAGAGCTCGACCCGTGAAAATACAATCTGGGTATACCGAATTTTTCCGAGGCAGCAAAAGTCCACGGCAAGAAACTGTCGGAAACCAGGACATCCGGGCGGCAGTCTTGAAGAAGCTCCTCCAGCTGGCCCTGAAGCATGGCAACGGCCGCCGTGAATTTGTTCATCGACTCCTCTGTTGTTACGTGATCCAAACTCTCCCATCCCTCCGGCAATCCGACCTCGGCGGCCGGGAATCTGATGGCACGGACAGAAATCTGGAATCCTAAACGCCGGCTTTCCGCGATTGATTTGTTGAACATGGGAACATGCTGATGAGTTGTAACTAAGGTCGTTTTCAATCCGCGAGAACTGAACAGCTTCGCCATGTCTATGGTTGGTATCATATGGCCTTGAGCCATTAATGGAAAGAAGAAAAAATGGAGCTGATGATCGCTCATCTTTTTTACTGTTTTTCGGATGGAATAAGTCAACTTGGAAACGCAAAGATGGAGCAGGTTGGCCTGCCTGGGCTTTAAACTTCAAACTATTTGTGATGCTTCAGGGAATCGCAAGTATTCAACAATGACGACTAAACATATCTCGCGTGGTGAGCATAGCTATATCGATCATATATCGTCTGAAGTTAGAGCCCTAATGTGATTTGAGCCAAAATATGAAAAAATTCGTTAATTAAATACAAATTTAATTTATCCTTATTTTGCTTTTCTTTTTCCTTTTTGTTATAAAACTTTTTGGTGGAGTCAAAATTAGTCATTTTCTAAAATTCTTAAATAGCACGGTGGATACTTTTAAAAAAACTAGGTGGGGACACTGGCCCCACTAGATTGATATTGTGGCTTCACCACCGTTGCCATCCTCCAAACTGATTCATTAATTTTACATAATTCGCCCTTCAAAGATCATAAATTACAATTCTTGTGATAAATTTTGAAATTTTTCTATAATTTTTTCAACCAAAAAGTGATATTTTTTCTAAAATTGGGACAAAGTAGACGAAGCCTATAGCTTTAAAAAATGACATGCTTAACAAAACAGTAGTAATTCCACTATTAACTGCCCCAACGAAGAATCATCCAAATTCCATTTGTAGAGAATTAAAAGAAAAATTAGTTTCCAGAGGGGTAATTACATTCACGTCCCCACTTTTTGTTATAATTAAAAATATTCTCTCGTAGTTTCTTAACATTTACATTGATCTCTTTCAAATTTTTGTGAAATTACAAATACCCCTTGCGAGGCATCAATCGAGTAGGTGATTTTGGATTAGTGCGCCTTTTGCGCAGAGGGACTGAGGTTCAACAGTAATATCGCTTCAATAGTCGACCGTTGATTGGGGGCTTGGGCCTTCCCATTTCCTTTGAACTTCGGCTGCCTTGGGACTCGTATTTTGTTCGTACACAATCAACGGAAGCCTTCTCGACATACTTCATCTTTTCCTTAATAAGTCATTGAATTTGGTGCTTTTTGATCCCCAGTTGCTATGGGAAACAAAGGATGAAATACAATCAATTCCTCTATTTAAGTGGTTCTCGCTTTTCCTTGTTCCTGTTCCTAACTTGCCCAGGTAGATCCCAATGTTTGGCACTTTCCATACTTCATGGGTGCAACATCAACCAATTCGCTCATGATTAAATCACAACCTAAGATTTATGACCATATTATGTTAACTGTTCGTATTTTATTCACTCCACCGGTATGCTTTCAAGTATTTGTAATTGTGGTCCGTTTGACATAATCAAATGGTCTTTCTATAGAAACCTCCACGAACAATCGTCGTTTTTTGATGGTTTTTCAACTTTTGATAGCTGCTCTTTCCCTTTTTTTTATTTTATTTTATAATAGAGTTGGCTATCTCTGTAGCATCGATTATACAAGTTCCTGAAGAGGGTTGGACAAGTGGAATGGGGAAGAGCAGCACGATCGACAAAAAAAAGATTAACTCCCCCTAGAACCTGGCAAAGTCATTATCAATGAATTCTTGAGCAATTCTCAACCAACATATGCAATTCATTCCCCTACTTTCTCTTCCTTTCAGTCCCTCGTCCATGAATGTGACTCCCTCGCTGGAAGGTCTCCCACGTATAGAACTATAAAGAAATGCATGCAAGGTCAATATAATAGACTCGCTATATTAGTTAGTTTGTTCGCTCTTGATTTTTGTTTGAAGGAGTCTTTTGTACAACCGTATAGTCGACCCCTCATATTAGTTGTTTTTGTTGAGTCTTTTGTACGACGTTATGATGGTTCTATGGTAATACTTTAGCAGTTAAAAATGATAAGCGTATTTTAATCAATACGCAATATATTAGAGGAGAATCGATACATGTGATTTCTTCACTACTTATGATACTTGTTGCTTTAAATAACTGCAATATTTCATTAATTACACACAATACAACTTATGGCGATACGTTAATAACTAAACTCTTGGTTACGGTATATTAAAGGCTATATGCAATATGTGTTTTCAAAAATTTATTATGATATATTGGAGACTAATCTTGATATGCACATCGTCGGATTATCGGACCATCATATACAAGTTTTTATCGTTTCGTGGACGCTTAAGTGTAAGTTTATTATGAATCACATGTAATGTAATCATATTAGTAATGATAGGAATAGTACAAAGAAATTTATAGTGTTTATTTGATACAACAAATTTAATTTATTTTCCTTTCCCCTCTCCCTCCCTCCCTCGCACAGCAAAGATGCAGCGATCAAATAATTTCTTACTCTTGCTTTGTTACTGAGTTGTATGCTCTCAAATCTTCAATTAAACTGTAGAAACCCAGATACGACGATCCGCCATTTTCAACCGCCTTCTTCGCCGTTTCTTTCAGAGCCTCCGCCCTTTTCCTCATTTCAACAGCTTCTTCGCCCACCATAACACGATCTACCGCCGTGGCCAGAGAATCAGCTTTCACGACATCACTCGAAACCCAGCTATTTTTAAGGGAGCCCACACTAACTCCGATCTTCAGAACCTCAGTCAACAGTTTTTCATTGAAGAATTGATCCGCAAACAGGGGACACGTCACCATGGGTTTCCCGGCGCAGATTCCCTCCAGCGTAGAATTCCATCCGCAATGTGTCACGAATGCTCCCACCGATTCGTGGCCGAGAATCAGAATTTGGGGCGCCCAGCCTTTAATGATTAAGCCCTTTTCTTCGGTTCTTTCCTCAAATCCGTTCGGAAGCCATTTGGATCTCTCTTGCTCGTCCACGCAGCTTTTCACGACCCAGACGAAATTCTGCCCTGATTTCTCCAGCCCTAATGCGATTTCGTGTAATTGAGAAAGAGTAAATCCTGCGAGACTTCCGAAACAGACATAAATTACTGAATTGGGTTTCTTTGAATCGAGCCAGTTCAAGCATTTCCCCGTCTATCGATGACTCAAATCCTCGTCGAGCTTGATCTTCAGGAGCGCCATTGATTTGTAGAAACAGAGGGCCTATATTCCAGGCCCTGATCCCCAATTTATCCCTATTGTAGTTGAAGTAATCTGGCTCTAGCTCGTAAAAACTGTTTACTATAGATCCAAAGCTCTCCGTAACAGAGACTATAAAAGAGCTCGACCCGTGAAAATACATTCTCGGTATACCGAATTTCTCCGCAGCGGCAAAAGTCCACGGTATGAAACTGTCGGAAACCAGGCAATCAGGGCGGCATTCCCGGAGCAGCTCCTCCAGCGGTGCCTGCAGCATGGCAATCGCAGCCGTGAATTTGTTCAGCGTGTCCTCCGTTTTTACATCATCCAAACTATCCCACCCTTCCGGCAATCCGACCTCGGCGGCCGGAAATCTGATGGCACGGACAGAAATCTGAAATCCTGAACGCTGGCTTTTCTCAATTGATTTGTTGAACATTGGAGCATACTCATGAATGGTAATTAAGGTGGTTTTGAACCCGCGAGAACTGAAGAGCTTCGCCATGTCTATGGTTGGTAGCACATGGCCATGAGCCAATAATGGAAAGAAGAAAAAATGGAGCTGATGATCACTCATCTTTTTGCTGTTTTTGTGATGGAAAAATTCAACTTGGAAATGCAAAGATGGAGCTGGTTAGCCTGGGCTTCAATGTCAAAATTCTACAGTTTTGTGATGGAAAGTTTCTAATACATTAGATCCAACGTCAATAAATAGCATTTATGGCACTACGCTACTGTAGTTTTATAGGCATCATATTATCGGGTACGCCATGACATATGAATGGATTCATTAATATTCAAATAACTCAAGTTTTATAATATTGTGTAATCCCCCTCCAACTATCATAAATTACACTCCTTGTGATAAATTTTAAAATTTCTTTTTTGAGAAAAAATAAACTCCTTACTCCCTTCGTTTCATTATAAGAGACAACTTTGAAAAAATATTTTTTATTTCAATAAAACAGTTCACTTTAGCTTATACTTAATAAGGAATAGTATAAATGGAACAAAGGGTGTCAAATGAGTTATTTTAAGTGTTGTACCTTGATACTCATAATAAGTTATACATTTGTCAAAGTGAACTCTTTTAATAGAACGAATTGAGTAATAGTATTATTATAAACTTATCTAAAATTTAACAATCAATTTGTAATTAGATTAAATTGGGGCATGTTATTTACAATACACTTTTTACTATATGCAGGACACTTTTTTAATTTTTAGTATTAAAAAGACGAAAATACCCTTACCTCTATTCATATAAAAAAAAATACCAACATTAACCTAAAACAGTAGCAAAAAGGAAAAAATTTCAGTTCCGGTAGACTTTCACCTGAATCATGCGAAAGTTTCTTAGACTTTCGCCTAAATCAGGCTAAAGTTTAATATACTTTCGCCTGTCTCAGGGGAAAGTGGTCGCCTAGCTGGGGCGAAAGTTTTCAATATTTTGTGCGTCCTGTGGCGAACCTCTTGGAAACTTCGCCTAAGCTACACG
This sequence comes from Leptodermis oblonga, assembly GCA_016801395.1. NCBI lineage: Eukaryota > Viridiplantae > Streptophyta > Magnoliopsida > Gentianales > Rubiaceae > Leptodermis > Leptodermis oblonga. Next base: position 46,281,774 of record CM028755.1, read on the forward strand.
AAAGTTTCCAAGAATTGGCGGAAGTCTTAAACTTCCGCCACAGGACGCACAAAGTATTGCAGACTTTCGCCCAACACAGGCGAAAGTTTTCAATACTTTGTGCATCCTGTGGCGAAACTCTTGGAAACTTTTGCCCAAGCCAGGCGAAAGTATCAAATACTTTGTGCGTCTTGTGGCGGAATTCTTGGAAACTTGTGCCCAATCCAGGCAAAAGTTTCCATGAATTTCGACTGGAATTCGACGGTAAAATGTCTATTGACATGAATTTCGACTGAAATTCGACGGTAAAATGTCTATTGTATTTTAGTAATTTCACAACAAAAATTTTTGAAAATATCCTACGAACAGTAAATTTCGCCGATTAATTTGAGGAAGGCAAATGCAATGCACCTATTATTGGATTATCGGATTATCGGATTTCCCCGAAGTGACACATTATTTAATGCCGCAATAAATTGTGATCGACGAGTGCAATGAATTGACCCAACGAACGCAACATTTATTGAGAACCAGGGTTAACATTGGCCCTGGAAACGTGATTCAAATTAAGATTTGGATCTCATTTTTATTTTATAATAATTTATTATTATTTTTAATAATTTTTTTCATATTTTTAATATAATTTTTTATATTTCTAATGTAATTTTAGGGGACGCTTAGTTGGATGTAGTATAAGGCTGCAATGAAATTCACTTGAAAATAAATGCGATTGATGATGCTTCGTTGGGTATAATAGGAATTAAAACTCCTCAATCACTCCCTTAATTTCAATACATACCCCCCCCCCCCCCCCCCCCCCCCCCCCTCCCCCCTCCCCAATTCACCTAACCCCATTTTTTTATCAAAAATATCCTTCCTTCTACTAATTTTATTACTTCACTTTCTTTCTCTAAAATTTTCTCTTTTTAACTTTATTACTCACTTTCTCCTTCTAATATTTTCTCTTTCTAACTTTATTATTTCACTTTCTCTTTTTAATTTTATTACTTCACTTTCTCTTTCTAAATTTTTGCCTCACTCTAACTTTGTTACTTCACTTTTTCTCTCTAGATATTTTTCTCTCTCTAACTTTATTACTTAAATTTCTCTATCTAACTTTATTATTTCACTTTCTCTCTCTAAATTTTGGTCTCACTCTAATTTTATTACTTCACTTTCTCTCTCTAAATATATTTCTATCTAACTTTATTACTTCACCTTCTCTCTCTAAATTTTGTCTCACTGTCTCTCTCTCTATATATCTCCTTTTACATTCTCTCTCTACATATTTATTTTTTACGTTCCCTCTCTAATTTTATCCTTTAATTTTCTCTCTACATTTTCTCTTTCTCCCTCTACATCTATTATTTTACTTTCTCTCTCTAATTTTATCCTTTAATTTTCTATCTCTACATTTTCTCTTTCTCTCTCTAAATTAATTATTTTATTTTCTCTCTCTACCTTTTTCCTTTAATTTTTTGTCTATAACTTTATTATTTCACTTTGATTATTTTCTTAATATAGTTGAAAGGGTAAAACTGAAATTTTAATTGATTGTCATTGTTAATGATAAGTTAAAGCAAGTACTATCAATCACAATGATACCCATTACACTATTTCAACCAAGCACAATTGATTCCTCAATCATTTCTATTGTCATTGGCCCCTCAATCATTCCCATTATCATTCCCATTGAGGAATTTATGCCAAGCGCCCCATTAATAAAATCACAATCCAAATTAAGGTTTGGATCCAGTCTAAATACCAAACGGGGCCTTGAACTATGCAAATCGCAAAAATGCAACTTGTGTTATAAACTTTCAAAAATTACATTCGGGACAAAACATTTGTAATTCCATAATTAACTGCCCCCCGAATACTCATCCAAATTCTGGACAAATCTGTTAAGAGCTAGAGGGATGAAGGTGTAAGTACGTTGAATTTTTACAAAATGACAAATTCCATTATTTTCCACAGGGTGAATTACATTTACATCCCCAAAATTTGGTGAGATTCAGTCCCCAAAATTTGGTGAAATTCAAATATTATCTCAAATTTTTCTGACAATAATTTATCTGTCGCAAAATTTTGTGAAATTGCAAATACCATGGGAAGAAATGAACTCGATTTTTGTTTGGGAGAGTGTTTTGTACGAAAGTCTAATCAATGTGTTTAGACGGCACATAATGGCGATATACGATCCATATAACCAACCCTATGTAGTATGACAAATGCCTAGTAGTCATTGTTTTTGTTTGAGTCTTGTGCAACAATCTAACGTTAATACTTCAGTATTTAAAATTGATAAGCATGTTTTCATCAATGTGCGATACATCATAGGTTATAATCAATACACGTATTTTTTTCTGTTAGACCCGGTTGGTCTTAATCCTTATTTTGATTGATGAGTTAACAAATATGAGAATTAATTTAATGGTTCTTCTAAGTGAAAAATGTAGAAACGGAAAGGAATTGAAGAAAAAGAAAAAATACGACCCGAGTATGTCCCAAGGTGGGACCCACGGTGTTTCTAAGTCAGAAAATGAATAGAAGAGTTCACGGGTGAACCAACGCAAAAAACGGCGAAGAAAACGGAGTTAAAATGAAGAAACGGCAAGCAAACGAAAAAGATGTCAAATCTGGCCGACAAGGGCTGACAGCACGTGCGCACAACCTGACAGCCGCGCGCAGAGGCACGCCCCACACAGCCGCGCACATGCGCTGACAGCCGCGCGCAGAGGTGCGCCCATGCTCTGCGCCAGAGGTGCGCCCATGCTGCGCCAGACGCCCACGCTGCGTCAGACGCCCACTCTGCGCCAGATGCCCATGCCTGCGACAGGCCTGCGACTGTCGCGGCTGTCGCAGAGCCTGTCGCGGGAGCTTCGGGTTTGCAAATTTTTGTCCGTTTTTTCAACTATTTCAAGAGCTCTCTTCTCTTATAAATACCCCCAATTGAAGAACATGAAAGGTTGCTCTCCCCAACATCTCCTACACTTTAACAACACTTTCAAGCTTCATTTCAATATCTATATGTCAAATTAGCTTGTTAAGGTAGGATTGTCAAGAGGCACTTGTGCCCTGTTTTTGTGACGAATTGTAAACTCCATTTGTGGAGTATTTCATCCTTGTAAACACATCTAGAAAAGTCCTAACTCAAGAGTTTGAGTGTAGGCAATTTGTATTTAAGAAAAGTCCAACTCTTGAGTAAAGAGTTAGGCAAGAAGAAAGGGGGAGCAAGTAGAAAGGAGAGTCCTAGCTCAAGAGGTTGAGTTTAGGCAATTGTAAAAGTCCTAACCAAGAGTTTGGTTGAGGCAATTGTAAAAGTCCTAGTTTAGAGTTAAATTAGGCAAAGGGGAGAAAGTCTTGATCAAGAGGTTGATTGAGCAAAAGTCCTAGTAGCTAGGCAATGAAGTCTTGAGTAAGACCCTAAGTCCTTGAGGAAGGAGCGGGGGCAAAAGATTCATTGTTAGCCATTAGGCAAAGGAGTCTTAGTCTAGAGTTAGATTAAGCAAAAAGTCCTAAATTCTAGAGGTAGAATTTTGGCATTTGTAAGGGTTTGAATTACACCTTTAAGTGATTCATTTGAGAGGGTTAGAAAATCCCAAGTTGTAGAACTTGGGTAGTGGACTAAGATTCAAGGGGAATCCAAACCACTCTAAATCGGTTGTGTTTTGTCTTCCTTTACTTTGCTTTTATGATTTGCAAAACACTAATCACACACCTCACTTAATTTGTAAACTTTGTTTTTACACTTGCTTTGAAAATGGTTTTTCAAAGTTGTTCTTCATTGTAGAAAATATTTTTAAAAGTGTCAAGAACCTAATTCACCCCCTCCCCCTCTTAGGTTCATCTTAGGTTGCTTATTGATAATTGGGTTTTCAATGGTATCAGAGCTAGTGCTCAAATTTGTAGGTTTAACAACCTTGAGTTTAGATCATTTTTGCAACCTTTTTGATTTTTAGAGTCTTATTTGCTTGCTTGATTATTTGTGCTTTATTTTTCGCAATTTGCACAAAATGGCTAAAGGTAAGAAAGCCATCAAGAAGGTGACCAAGCTAGCAAGGACTTGGGATGATTCCTCAAGTGAGGAAGAGAAGGAAACCACAAGAAGATGCTTAGTTGGAAGTGATCTACAAGAGGTAACCAAATCTTCCAAATCTTCGTTAAATGGTAGTATGCATGATAGTGATAATCTTGATTTTGATATGTATGAATATGTCACTAAATTGCATGACAAATGTATAGATGCCTTGAAAAAGAATGTTATGCATGAAAAAGAAAATTAAATCTTTAGAAATTCATGTTGCATCTTTAAATGAAGAAAACTCTACTTTGAAACACGAAAATGATGAGTTGAAAAACAAAGTAGATGAGATGAGTACTTTGCTAGATAATGAAGATGCAAAGTACATAGATTTGAAAATGTATTACGAAAATGCCTTAGATGAAAATGAGAAATTGCATGAAAAGGCTAGTTCATATGATTTGTTGAAAAATGAGTATGAATGCATGAAAAAGAAAATTGAAGACTTGAGTGCAAGTCTTGAAAAATTGACATTAGGAAAAAACAACTTAGAAAAGTTGTTAGGTAAACAAAAGGTAGGAAATGATAAACATGGCTTAGGTTATGAAAATAACCAAAATTGTGATATGCCTTCCACTTCTACTACCTTTGTTAATGCTTCAAATAGTGATATTAAATTTGCCTATCCAACTATTGAAGCTAAAAAGAAGACTAATCATGCATGGTTGTATGAAAAGAAAAAGAAGTCTTCAAAGATTAAAAATGATGTGAATTTAATTGATTCTTCATTTTATATGTCTAGAAAAATGCATGGTCCCCATAGGCATAGTGAAACTTATTGTCAATTTCATGATTTTTCTTTATGTGCCCCAAAGAGAGATATATGTATGTTAAATGCTCATTATGCTCCTAGATACATAAATGTGCATAGTTCATTTGAAAATGAACCTAGGAGACATTGTCATAAGAAAAATAATTCTAGAAAGAATCATTGTGTTCATATGCCATTAAGTATGCATAATGTTGTAAATTATAATAGTATGCCATATGCTTATAGAAGAAATGTTAGGAAAGTTCATTCATTAAATGCATCTATTATATGTAATTATTGTGGTAGACAAGGTCATATTTCTTCCAAATGCTTTGATAAGAAAAATGTGAAGAAAGGAAGAAATATTTGTCGTTATACGTAATACTGCAAATCGTGACACGCGTGAGATTAAACGTGATATCTTAACAACTAAACTTGTAACTGCAGAATATTAGATGCTATATGCAATACACATGTTTTTAGAAAATAACTATGATCTATTGAAGACTAAATTTGATATGTGTATCGTCGGATTATCAAAGCGTTAGATACAAGTTTTTATCCCTTTGTGGACCCTTATTATTTCGGAGAATTTTGAACAAATCGTAGTATTGTTGTAATTTTTTGACATTTCGAAATACTTCATTTGTCTCATTCAAAGAGTTGACTTTGTATCGCTAAAAATAGTAATACAAAATAGACTTTTTGGATGATACACATAAAGTAATATTTATAATTTCATTTGAGGGAGGTAAGGGCATGTTCTTCACATTGTGGCTTTAGTTTCAACAGTAAATTTAATATATTATAATCAGTTTTCATCCTTTTTAATATAATTTTTTACTATTTAACTATCCTTTTACATTTTGAATACATTTTTAACATTATAAACTATTTTTCAAAACTGTTTTCAAACATATCAAAAAAAAGAAAAATTCTTTTCACTTGAAAGAAGGAATCCGAATGCATTACAAGATGTCGATAGTCATTGAACTTGCCCTGCTTCTAATGCAAAAGCTTTTTTCTTCCAATAGAAAAAAAAGAGCAAATTTTTCTCAATTGAAGATTCGAAGAATACTTGAAATCCAGAAACCTATACGCAACCTCCTTCTTCAACGATGATGTTCTCTTGTTGAATGATATTCGCTCAAATCTCGAATGAGAACATTGAAATCAGAATAGGAAGATCCACCTTCTTCGATAGCCTTCCTCGCCTTCTCTTTCAGATCCTTAGATCTTGCCCTGATTTTCAGAGCTTCTTCTCCCACCATAATTCGTTGCACCGCCTTGGCTAAAGCTTCTCCTTCCACAATCTCCGTCGTAACTCTGCCCCACTGTTTCGCCCCCACCGCAACCCCGATTCCCAGAACATCCGTCAGCAATTTCTCGTTGAAAAATTGCTCAGCGAACATTGGCCACGTCACCAATGGCACCCCGGAGCAAACTCCTTCCAGCGTCGAATTCCATCCGCAGTGGGTAACGAATGCTCCGACGGCTTCGTGGCCGAGAATCAGAAGCTGGGGTGCCCAGCCTTTTATGATTAATCCCTTTCCTTTTGTTCTCTCCTCGAATCCTTTTGGAAGCCATTTCTCGCTGTCTTCTTCGTCCACGCAACTCCTCACGACCCATATGAAATGTTGCCCGGAGGCCTCGAGACCTTTTGCGATTTCGTGCAATTGGGCGACGGTGAAGACAGACATGCTTCCGAAACATACATAAACCACCGAATTAGGCTTCTTGGAGTCGAGCCATTCCAGGCACTCGTGTTCATCAATGGCGGATTTCTTCCCTCTTCCAGCTTTATCTTCAACTTCCTGGTTGCAGAGAAGGAACGGGCCAATATGCCACGCCCTTCTCCCCAATTTCTTGGTGAAATAATCAACATAATCTGGCTCGAGTTCGTAGAAACTGTTCACGATTACTCCATAACATTTCGCATCAGAATCCCTAACTTGTTTGATGAATTTCGTCCACTCTGTTTCTTCCACAACTTTCTCCCTTTCATGAATCGATACCTGTCCTCTAGTCATCTTTATCTCGTGAGGAAGTTCAGGGACCACAAAAGGCTCGGAATCAGAGGAAACACTATCGAAAGGTCTGTTTCGCCGCAAGGACTCGCCCGCGCAGATTGCGAACGTACTCGTACCGTGGAAAATCAATCGCGGGATGCCGAATTTCGTCGCAGCCTCTGTCGCCCACGGGAAGAACATGTCTGCGACGAGGCAATGCGGGCGGAATTCTCCCAGAAGCTGTTCCAGCTGGTCCCGGAGCATAACGGTGGCCTTGATGAAATTGGGAAACAAATCTTCCGACTTCAGCTGGTCCATGCTCTCCGTTCCTTCCGGCAAGCCAGCTTCGACGGCGGGAAAATTTATTGCCCTGACGGAAATGTCGAACCCCAAATCTCTGCTTCTCTGAATGGCCTTTTCGAACATGGGGACGTGGGAGTGAGTTGTGATCATGGTAGCTTTCACGCCTCGAGAACTGAAAACTTTCGCCATGTCTATGCTGGGCAGCATGTGGCCGTGAGCCAAAAAGGGGAAGAAGAATACGTGAATTTGCTGAACCATTGCGATTGCAGAGATTCGATTCCGGCGACGGCACTGTGTGAATGTGTGTGTTTGTCTGGAAAGATTGAGGCGGAAAATACTAGAAAGAAGTGAACTTCAATTTGACTTGAGTTGAAGGATTTATGTGATTTATAGGCTTTAGGGACTGGGGCCCACCGAAGAAAACGTCTCAAATTTGAAATGCTGCAATTTGCATCAAATCACAAAGACAAATAATTGTCAGGTGATGATAATAAGAGCTAACAGATATATACTTCGAAAAGTATATTATTTTTAATTTTATAAAATAACTATATTTAATTTAATATTCTTAATTTTTTTGGCTTCCCGTTGGTGCAATGGTAACATAGTTTGTACGATCTTATGATCGTATGATTCCAAAATACAATTTAACTTTAGTTTTGATTTAATCAACCTAATTTTTTATTTATTAAAATGGTCAGATAAAAGTAATTTTTATATGTATAACACATGATCGTTTGTTGTATAATTTTGAAAACTTACATTTCTAATATTTTGATTTTGATTTTACACGAGATTCTCATCCTCCAAACTATGAGTGAGTGGTACTCCACAGCCTTGTGAACATAGGAGACATTGGCATTTGAGTTAGATCCTTTAGTTAATAAAGTACTATTATCGGTCCTTAAAAAATGTCTTTAAATTTTAATTTTTTATTATATCAAACACAAAAGTTGATGTAGAAATTATTTGAAAAAGAAAAAAAAAAAAAAGCAATTGTAACTAAGTGTTAGGGAAAAACACCCTCGTCAGGATCTTTTAACCACTTATTGGAAGAAATGTCCCAAAAAGAACATTGCAGTGAAATTGAAAAAACAGAAAAAGAAAACACACTAAATCTAATGTAGTTCAATCGCAACAAATATACTCCACACAATTACTCACTACTACTTCATTAGATATGGGGAATAAAAATAGAAGAGTTTACTGTGTACACCCTCTCAACATACAAAGTCTATCGCCCTCTATTATATTATCAATTCCCCTTCTTTTGATATCGTCGTATAGCTTCGTAACAACCTACCAACAACAGTGTCGAAAGTATAGGTAAGAACACACATCTCCTATGACTTCATGACGACTTCGCAACTCTAACGTTGGAGACATAAGCATGAATCTCTATCATCTCTTATGAACTTACGATGTGTCACGGGGCGCTCTTTAGGTTACTTAAAAGCGCGCCGTGTGGCAAGCAATCCGTTGAAGATTGCTTCCGCCAAGTCTTAACCGCCAGACGCAATCAGCACCGTGGTGCCTTTAGTGGGACGGTAAAGACAAGGCCCGACTTGTAGGGACTTGAACGCTAACGATGACAAATTAACGTAGGCAAAATGAAGTTTAAGAATGCTCAAATCAACTAGCAAAAGCTTAACTTACATTAAATTCGGGTACGGTAGCAGAGCATACGTCATATACTACCGTAGTAGGAAAACTAGTGAAAAGTCACAAGTGCCCGTAAGAGCGTACATGGTGTGAAAGATGTAGATCTTTCAACACTTACAAAAATAGGCTACCAAAATACTACTCTAAATATCCCCCTACTTACTAAAGATGTGGCATATTGTACATAAAAAATCTTAGCTAAGAAAAACAAGTAAAAACCATCGTGTCCAGTCGAGCGTTGCAGTCGAGACACGATGGGCAGCAAAACAGCACAGTGGTGGGCATGCGAGGATTGTGGGGCACCATGGGGAGTACATCATCATATCGAGTTGAGCGTTGTTGTCGAGACACGATGAGCGGCAAAATAGCGCAATGGCTGGTGCGTTAGGATTGCGGGGCAACGTTGAGGAGTTGGCCCGTAACACGACGGCACACCATCTCTCACATGTTCGAAGGCCTTCCCTCTACATTTCGTTGGGGGTATGCTCTCTTTCTTGCATGACTTAAAACTATTACAAACATAACTTATTTATAATAGAAAATGATAAACCCTACTGGACTCAAATTAACTGTACTAATTGTATTAAGAATTTGATAAGATAACCCAACACTAAGTGTAAACATTACAATGTCATAATATGTGTGTTTTTGTTTTCCTCCGGTGATACTTTTTATAGGACACGAGTCTTATTTCTAAAAAACAATTTCATTTTAATAAACCAATTCTATATTTTTTAATATCTTTATTAAAATAATTAAGTGTGATTTATAATTAAATATAGATGGAGAGAGCTTATTATATGTTTGAATTAACAAATTGCCCAAACTAGATTTAAAAATAAATAAAAAAAATTGCCCAAACAAAACAACTTCTAGAAATATGAGTAGGCAAAAAAGTTTTAAAATTTTTTTATTAGGCCAATAGGCAAGGGATCTTCTAGAATGGTTGAGAATCAATAAAAGATGGGAAGGTACACGAATGATGAATGGTGGCGGGCTTGACAGTGAATGGTGGCGGGCTTGACAGCTCTTGGACTTGGAGTCCAACACTCTCTGCAACCAAATTCATACTTGTGATATTTAATATTATATGGTAAAATCGACGTGAAACTCCATTACATTAATAGGTGAAATAAATATAATTTAAATTTAATACGTAATATATTAAAAATAAAATTTAATATATATATTTTTATGATATAAATACGATAGACAAATACACAACTTGTTGGAAGATATGGATAATAATAAATTATTTCGGAACGTACAAAGATATGGAAGAGAGTATTTTGTGGCTGCGATGCAATCATACGACATTGTCGCAGGCTGTCGCAGAGTCGTAGGAACTAGGAAGATGAAGGCCGCTTGTTTTTACGCTGAGATGATCGCTTCCGTCACTCATTATGGAGAGTAGTTCAATTTTACGTCACTAGTGACGATTCCAGAATCCAGAAGCTCGGATCGATCCAAAATGCCACTCTGCTATTAAATGATTCGTTCTATAGACTTCTTCTCTTGAAGATACAAAATATAACACAATTACCTTTACTTTGGTTGGCACTCATCATTTAAACATCACTGTACAATTATTGTCTCGTGTAAAAAATTATATTTTAAACTATACGAAATTATAAAATATTATACCGTAAATTCTTTTATTAATTCCTTGTAACTTACTCTTTACGCCATCTCTCTTCTTAAAGATACAAACAGTAGCATAATTACCTTTACTTTTGTTGGTATCGACTAGTCGAGCCGTGTTTTGGCTTGTCAAGTTCGGTTCATTTGTCTTTATTTGTTAAATGAACGAGTTCGAGTCGAGGCTTAATCGAATCGAGATGAACCCAAAAGTTTGTTCATGAACATTACCAAGCACAAAATGAAGGTGTTTAGTTACTTTAACACATCATGTCGGTATATATAAAAGTTTAAATTCAATTTAAATTAATATTTTAGTATTTATAATTTTATACACATGTAAATGGATATATAAACATGCATTTATTTATATTAATCAATAGTTTTATTTATTATGTGATTATTCTATTTATATTATATAGCTAATATATTTATTAAACTTGTTTGCAAAAGTGAACGAGCTTTCAACCTTTTTTCATTTTTTAATAAATGGACGAACTTGCGTCGAGTTTTAAGTAAGCCGATCAAGAACTTTTTCACGAAGTTCGTATTCACTCTTTATCCTTAGGGGGAGCATAAATACTGTCTGGTACACTAAAATAGTATATTACGGAGTAATATAATTGTTTATAGGTCATAAAATAAAACTTGAAAACATGACTTTTATATAGAAGAGGTAGGATAATATTTTAGAAATTTCGAGTAATGCATGAATTTGCCAGATCTGTCCAGAAGAAAAAATTAAATCCATGGATTAATTGATCAAATTTCCATGCGAAGTGAAAACAAGAATCCAGATTTTGTTCACTTTTCCAGATCCCTTGCTGAATGGTAAGCATTCAAATCTCGTATGAGAGCTTCGAAACCAGAATAGGAAGATCCACCTTCTTCAATGGCCTTCCTCGCCATCTCTTTCAGTGCCTTACATCTGCCTCTGAATTTCACACCTTCTTCCCCAACCATAACCCTTTCCACCGCCATGGCTAAAGCTTCCCCTTTCACATTATTCTTGCTAACTCTGCTCCATTCCCGAGACCCAACGCCGACCCCAGCCTCCAAAACATCCGTCAACAACTTCTCGTTCAGAATTGCTCCGCGAACAACGGCCAGGTCACCAATGGCACACCGGAGCACACCCCTTCCAGAGTCGAATTCCACCCGCAGTGCGTCACGAAGGCGGCGATGGCTTCGTGTTCGAGAATCAGAAGTTGGGGCGCCCAGCCTCTTATGATTAAACCCTTTCCTTCGTTTCTCTCCGCAAATCCCTCAGGGATCCAATTGTCGCTGTTTTCTTCGTCGGCGCAGTCCCTCACGACCCAAATGAAATCTTGACCCGAGGCCTCGAGACCCCGTGCGATTTCGTGCAGTTGTGCGACGGGGAAATTCGCCCTGCTTCCAAAACATAAATACACTACCGAATTGGGATTCTTGGAGTCTAACCATTTTAAACATTCGTGTGCATCAATGGCGGATTTATTCCCTCTTTGTGCTTTATCTTCAACTTCCTTGTTGCAAAGCAAAAGAGGGCCGACATTCCACGCCCTTCGCCCCAATTTCTCGGTGTAATAATCAAAATAACCCGGTTCCAGCTCGTAGAAACTGTTCACGACTAATCCAAAGCTTTTCAACTCCGCATCCCTCACTTGTTGAATCAATTTTGTGAATGGCGTTTCGACTTTCTCCCTGTCGTGCGACGGAACCTGGGTTCTCGTCAGCTTTATCGCATGAGGAAGATCTGGCACCACAAAAGGCTCCGAGTCGGAGGAAACACCATCGAAAGGCCTGTGAATGCTCATGACCTCCATGAGAGTGATTGCGAAGCTACTGGTCCCGTTAAAAACCAACCTCGGGATGCCGAATTTCGCCGCGGCGTCAGTCGTCCACGGGAAGAACGAATCGGAAACGAGGCAATGGGGTCGGGTTTCCTCCAAGAGCTGCTCCAGCTGATCTTGGAGCATGATAGAAGCCTTCATGAAATTGGGGATCATAGTTTCTGATTTTAGTTGATCAACGCTCTCTGTTCCTTCAGGCAATCCAGCTTCGACGGCAGGGAATTTGATTGCTCGGACAGAGATGTCGAATCCCAATTCTCTGCTTCTCTGAATTGCTCTTTCGAACGTGGGTACATGGTAGTTAGTTGTGATAAGGGTGGCTTTCACCCCACGAGAACTGAAGACCTTCGCCATGTCTAAGCCTGGAAGCATGTGGCCCTGAGCCATGAAGGGGAAGAAGAATATATGCAACGGAGGAGCCATTGGGGATTTTTCGACTCTGTTTTTGTGAATTTGACTCTGGTTTTTTGAGCTTAAATCGAGGTGCTGTTGAGTGTTTGCCAAGAATTTTGATCAGACTAATTGAGGGATTGATTGATGAACAGTGTATTGGACTTTTCTATTCCCAGATTCGATTTCAGAGTGGAATTTTTCAAAACTGTCGTGCTTGTCAAATTTGACTATGAACTTGCCTTATAATTGCTTTGATTGGCTTCTGTCATATTCGATCAGAGGTACTGGTCGCTTAGCAACATTGTATTGGTCAAAAGTTGTACTCTCTTGTTGAGGAAAGTTTACTTTTGAAAATATACAATTTTTACTTTCAATGAATTTCAAAATTCGTGATTTGATTCGTCTCATTGTTTGGAGGGGAGTTCGATAAAATTGATAGTAGAGGGAAATGTTGGATACAGAGGTATTGCCGAGGCCTGATCGCCCGAGGTTAAGAAGAAACGAGGCCCGCGACTCTGGATGGGCCGAGACTTGCAAGGCCCAGATCGAGTAAACAGAGCCTTCGGGGGTTGAACTTTGTCCCGGACTACCTAGATTGGTTCCGCATGGTTATCGAGGAGGCGGTTAGGCTTGGATAAAGGAAGATTTCCTCCGGATCTTCCCATCGACGTCAAAAGCTGACGTATCTTGTCTCGTGTTCTATAAGCTAACCGGGGAATCCAGCCATAAATACTCGATCGCCTCATTATGTAAATATAAGGTATCACGGAGGAGGATGAGCTCCGGAGCCTCGGCAGACTTCAAGGCTTCAACAAAAAACTCAAAATTCGTTGTAAGCATAAGAATACTCTTGAGCTTTCGCATTCCACAAGTGTGTTTGCTTCTCAATCCCTGCCACGCCAACCAGGGCAATGCACCAAACTTTCAAAAGAATATATTTAAACTAGTATGGTAGCAGATCTGATCAAAATGAATATATTTTAAAAAGAATAAGAAGAAGATATGGAACTTGAACTAAACTGAAGAGAACCTATAGCCATTTGATGCAGTTTTAGTTTTGATTATATGTAGAAATTTTGTCTTTAAATTACGGTTTGAGTTTCTGCGTATGTGTGATCATGACAAATCAGTTATTTGTTTAAGAATAATATTCTCAACCTTGGAAAGTATCACCCTTGTTATTTACTTGTCTCATTTTTGTTTTAAGAGTAATATTGTACATGAATCACAAGTAATTGTGTCAAATATTCAAGTTAAGTATCACAAATATTACAAAAATAACATGGGCAAATTACCTAAAACTCCCATGTGGTTAGCGAAAGTTATTAACCGGGTCCCCTATGATTTAAAAAGTTACGAAGAGCCCCCCTATGTTTTTGCGATATTTGTAATTGTTAAGTTTTTCATCAGTTTTAACAGTCAAATAAAAAAGTCAACTATTTTTTATGTAAAATGTCATATTTACCCCTTTAAATATAATGTCATGTTTATCATTCATGCAATGACATATTTACCCTTAATAAAAATATAAATATTCTTATTTTGTATTTTTTAATTTAAAATATTTATAAATTTAATTTTTCTTCTTCTTTCTTTAAATTAATTAAAATTTAATTACGGTTTTCCTTTAATTATTGTTTGCCTTTTCTTTTGCAAATCATAATTTTTTTTTTATCTTATTATTATTTTCCTTTTTTACAAATCATATTTTTCTATCTTAATTCTTATTTTCCTATTTTACAAAATTAATTAGTGATTCCTTAATCGTAATCTTTCTATTATTTTAGTTATTGCTTTCCTTTTTTCTTCTTCCTCTTAATTAAAGACATTCCTTCTTGTTTTTCCTTCTTTTTTGTCATTTCCTTAATTGTAATATGCAGATCCTTACACCACCACCATTACAGCACCACCCCCAAACTTCCACCACACCATTACAGCACCACCACCACTACACCACCACCACTATACCACCCCCAAAACTTCCACCACCACGATTACACCACCACTATTGCACTTAAACCACAAAGACGAAACCAACGCAATAACAATTGCCACCGCCATTCTCCCACAAAACAAAATTCAAATTACATTATTAAATAAACAATATTGACGCAACTCCAAGCAAAATATTTGGAAAAAAACCGATTGAACATCATCGTCCACTACCAACCGCCGCCACTACCTATAATCGGAAAGACGGAGAAGAAGTTGGTTGGAGTAGCCATTGACTACCGCCGTCGCCACCACCATTTCCACACTGTCCCAGCCTCCTCCCCGCCCTCGCCACCACCATTACCGTACATCACCCTTCAACAACAAAAAACACCAACAACAAAAAACACCAACAACAAAACCCAATAGCTACACTAGTTGAACCAAAAAAAATTAAACCCAATAGATCTACACTACTCCAACATTCAGATCTGCTCTCACTCCCATTCGGACTCAAGAACACCACCGACGCGCCGCCGCTGGTGTCTTCTTCTTCCTCGTGCCGCCGCTGAATCGCCGCTGGCGTCTTCTTCTTCTTCATGCGCTGAACCAAGGTGAAGGGAGGGGAAGAAGTGCAGAGGGGTAGAGGGAGAGGGAGAGTAATGCGTGATGGAGGGGAAGAGAAGGATGAAGCAGGGGAGAGTGATAGGGGGGTAGGTGAAAAAAATTTTAGGGTTAATGAATGGAGGGTTAATATATATTACTAGATGGAGCATGCCGTGCAATGCCCGACATTTGCTCAATAATGTTATTAGGTTATAGTAATTCGTATTATTTAAGTCTAAAAAAAGGGTTTTTAAGATTTTGTTTTTTTTGGTACAAGTAGGGGTGTCAAACGGGCGGGTTGTGCAGGTATTAAATAGGTATTAAGTTAATGGGTACCCATTATTCATTCAATTAATGGTTTTAGTTCAAATGGGTAATGGGTAGCTATGGGTACCCATAATACCCATTATACAAAAATGTAAGGCTTATTTAATGGTTTATTAATAAATTTTTTTCAAAGTTTTTTAATTTCTTTTTCTTTTTAAGCGGATTTTAATTTTTTGAATCTATTCTAAAATTTGAAATATTATATATTGTATACTTTTATTTTAATCGTATGTAATTTTGTTTTGTCCAAACACAAATTTTAATTTTTTTATATTTATAAACCTGTGCATGCCCCGACCCGAGGCCCAAAACTGGACCCAGCCAAAAACTAGCCCGAATTGGGCCTGAACCTTGGGCCCGAAACTGGACCCGGCCAGAAACTGGGCAAGGAATTGGGCCAAAACCATGGGCCCCAATTGGGCCCGAACCCAAACCCATCTCGAAACCCTAGCCTGAACTCAACTTGGAACCCGAACGAATTTTGAATTAGTATTTATAAGTGGACAATTTAAAAATATTATAAAAGAATAAATGAGAAAAAACGCAAAGTAATTGTAGGATACGAAAAATAAAGAAAAAGAAAAAATAAGTTTGAAGAAAAAAAATAAAATGAGCCCACTAAAATAGGTGAATTGTTGAGTTTTTGTTTATACTTTTAAGGATAGTTTTGGATAGGTATTTTTGGTACCTATGATGGGCGGGTTCTAGGGTACCCAATGGACTACCCTAAACCCGTTCATTACATATTTAGCCCAAACTCAAGCCCACCCAGCCCATTATTTTTTAGATGCGATTTTTTGGTTAATGAGTTTTTTTTGCCACCCCTAGGTACAAGTCTAAGAAACATTTGACCAGCATTTCTACTCTTTTATTTTGCATAATTTGGCTCATAAATCTTCAAGAAGTAATAGAGTCAATTTTTTTTTACAACCAAGCACAATTTCAATTAAAGAATTAAAAAATACATAAAAAAAGCACAATTAGAACTTATGGCTTCCTTTGCAATAGCAAGTAAATAGCAAATTGTATAGTGATCTCAACTCATGGCTTCCTTGAATATAAATGAAAATTTTGATTATGTTCCACTTTATTAATCTTCTCGAGAAATGACATATATTAAAATTAGCCAGACTTCGCTATCAAATTTTCTATCTAGCTAGTATAACTAATCATCTAAACAAATAACATGACAAAACTAAGTAAAATGATCTAGAATTACATTATGTACAACTAACTTGATTGTTAAAAGATAATGAATGGTTATCATGCATTTAAATTTTGAATATAAAATTAGTAAATGGTAATTTTTTATAAGAGATAGGATGAATAAATTACTTAATGATTAGTTGGTGTTTATTACCGAATATGGAAGATGTACAGCGGAGAAGATAAAAATTCTAAAGACATAATTAGACCTAGAAACTGTACGAAGACAATAATTACACTGAAGATTAGAAGGTCAATTATAAGTAATGTGGTAACTAAAGGGAGGGAGCCATAATTAATTAGTTTTCTTATTAAATTATATTATAAGGCAATAATATGTGGCATGTTAAATTAAATTGTAGGCTTATGTGGCATATTATTACATTAAATTATAGTATTATGTGGCGCTTATGTGGCATCCAAGTGGCAGCTTGAGATAGAATCTATATTACTTTCTAATATATAGGGTAGATAAGTAAAAAATAAATTAAAAAATAGTAAAATGACAAAATTAACCTTTGGACTGTTAAACATGACGGAGAGTTCAAACGTTACAGATATTGAAAAAGTAGAGAGGGATTCTTCGTAGTTTTTTAAATAATAGGAGACTGATTAATAACTTTCACTAACCACAGTGAGGTTTTAGGTAATTTGACCAAATAACATTGTCAAAATTAAAAAAGTAACTTTCGTGTTACATACAAAATTACCTTTGGATTCAAAAATAACATTGTGAAATTTGAAGAGTATCACCTATGTTCTTGTAACATTGTGAAATTTGAAGAGCATCACCTATGTTATTGCAAGGTATCATATTTGTCTTAAGAATAACATTATACAAACATCACAAGTATCATAAGAATAAAACAGTCAAATTTAAAAAGTATAATTCGTGTATTGTGTGTTTTGTTTAAATGTACTTATATATAATATGTATATATATATAATTATAATTTTGATAAAAAAAAACATAAAATATCATAAATGTCATTTCCAATCGTTTGCATGGACCCCAACCGATTTACATAACCCAAGTGAAAAAAACTATAGTGAGATATAATAAGTCTTACCTCCGATACATTGATCTAAGAGATCGTGAGTTTGGGAGTGTAAACACTTTGGTCCAACCTCTCTTCATTCCTTTCAATACGTGGTCTTTCTTCCTCCTCTCCGTCATTTTGCTTCCTCCTAATCACTTTCATACATAATTCGAAAATCCCATCTTGAAGAAGAGTGCATGCATTGATTTGCCATGAATTTCAAAGAATAATGAAGTTTCGATTTCAAAATCAGTATTTGGTCGAAGTTAATATTTGTGCAAGGAATTATAGTTTGGTGTGGCTAGAGAAAATTCAACTTTTGCTTCATGGTGGAAGAGGAGAGGATTTTCTCCCAATCCTGTAGAGAAAATGGCCTTAATTACGAGTTGGGTTGGGCCACATCGTGGGCCTTTGTCATGGGTTGGACCACATTGTAGACATGATGCCTTTGGGCAATGAGTTGGGCCACAGGGCCAACCAAACACACCAAAAATTTGACTGGATTTCTGTCAGGCTTAGGGCCTGAAGAATGAAGAAAATAAAGAATTGGAGAAAGAATAAGAATGAATTGTATTATACAAGAAGAACAGAGTTCATACATCCGAAAACATGCCTTTCCTTTTTTCCTTTCTCGACTTTTATCCCTTTCAGAATTAACCGCCTCTCAGCTATTTTCCTATTTATTGCACTTTGCCCTCTTTTATCTATTATTACACTATTTCCCCAATTCATGACAGTTTCAAACACAAAATATAACTTGAATTGTAAGGGAAAATCGCAGTTTTGGTCCCTCAATTATACCATCGTTACACTTTCAGTCTCTCAATTATTGAAACTTGCACTTTCAGTCCCCTAACTATCACTCTTTCGCCAGTTTGGTCCCTCTTACAGGCAAGCTATCAGGTTATTGGTCATTTAAGGTCAAAATGAAAAATATATAAAATATTTAGGCTAAATCATAATAACTCAAAACTTTTTTAATGCATTTTTCTTTAGTGTCAAATCATACCCGCTCCTAGCCCGTGCCTTTGTTTTTTGTTTGACGAAAAATTTCACTTTTAGTTTATTTTTTAAAAATGTTTTGAGTTATTATGATTTGACCCAAATATTTTATGAATTTTTCAAAATGGTCCAAATTACTGTTGACTTTGTTAGTCAACTGGTAGCTTGCCGGTAAGAGGGACCAAACTGGGGAAAGAGTGATAGTTAGGGGACTGAAAGCGCGAGTTTCAATAACTGAGGGACTAAAAGTGTAACGATGGTATAATTGAGGGACCAAAACTGCAATTTTCCCTGAATTGTAATTCAGGAAGATAAACAGAATAAATGGGAAAAGTTCATAGAAGAAAAATGGCAGAAATAAGGAAGACAGATGGGGTATTGTATTGAGGGAGAAAGAGAGTTCAGATTTCAAATATTTCATCATTCTATGGGCCACGAGTTGAGTCGAAGGCAAACCGGACACACTAAGAATCATACGCAATATGTTGTTTAACTTATTTTAAAGAAAGGGCAAGAAATACAAACTTCTGTGATGATCTCCATTGCAACATATATGTGTGTATATATATATATACACGAGTTTATTAACCTGTATGTTGAACCAGAAACCGTGAACAAACACAAACGGAGGATGGAATTTTGTATTGCGAAACGAAAACAGGAACACGATGAGAAAGAAATCCAGACTACAAAATGTGGGACTGTTCTCTTGCTGAATGGTATGCGTTCAAATCTCGTATGAGAGCTTCGAAACCAGAAAAGGAAGATCCACCTTCTTCAATAGCCTTCCTCGCCATCTCTTTCAGTGCCTCGGATCTGCGTCTGAATTTCTGAGATTCTTCCCCCACCATAACCCGTTCCACTGCCATGGCTAAAGCTTCTCCTTTCACGTTATTATTGCAAACTCTGCTCCATTCCCGCGACCCAACGCCGACCCCAACCTCCAAAACATCTGTCAACAGCTTTTCGTTCAGAAATTGGTCCGCGAACAAGGGCCAGGTTATCAATGGCACCCCGGAGCACACTCCTTCCAGAGTCGAATTCCACCCGCAGTGAGTCACGAAGGCGGCGATGGCTTCGTGTTCGAAAATCAAAAGTTGGGGTGCCCAGCCTTTTATGTTGCAAAGCATAAGAGGGCCGACATTCCACGCCCTTCTCCCCAATTTCTCGGTGCAATAATCAAAATAATCCGGTTCCAGCTCGTAGAAACTGTTCACGATTAGTCCAAAGCTTTTCAATTCCGAATCCCTCACTTGTTGAATCAATTTGGTGAATGACGTTTCGACTTTCTCCCTGTCGTGCGACGGCACCTGGGCTCTCGTCAGCTTTATCTCATGCGGAAGATCTGGCACAACAAAAGGCTCAGAGTCGGAGGAAACACCGTCGAAAGGCCTGTGAATTCTCATGACCTCCATGAGAGTGATTGCGAAGCTACTGGTCCCGTTAAAAACCAACCTCGGGATGCCGAATTTGGCCGCGGCGTCGGTTGTCCACGGGAAGAACGAATTGGAAACGAGGCAATGGGGTCGGGTTTCCTCCAAGAGCTGCTCCAGCTGATCTTGGAGCATGCTAGAAGCCTTGATGAAATTGGGGATCATAGTTTCTGATTTTAGTTGATCAACGCTCTCTGTTCCTTCAGGCAATCCGGCTTCGAAGGAAATTTGATTGCTCGGACAGAGATGTCGAATCCCAATTCGCTGCTTCTCTGAATCGATTTTTCGATCACGGGGACATGGTAGTGAGTTGTGATCACGGTGGCTTTCACCCCAGGAGAACTGAAGACCTCGCCATGTCTAAGCAGGGAAGCATGTGGCCCTGAGCCATGAAGGGGAAGAAGAATATATGCAACTGTGGAGCCATTTCGGCTCTGTCATATTCGATCAGAGGTACTGGTCACTCAGCAACATGGTATTGGTCAAAAGACAAGAGCGAAATACAAAAATTTGCCCTAAGTTCAAAATAAATCTTCAAGTTTCACAAAATGTAAATTAAATCCTTAATTTAGACATGTATAAATTTCAGGATAAGAATCTCGGGATTTTGACTAAAAAATATATATATGTATAATAATTCCAGCATTCCATCTTTAAGAAGAGTTCTTGCATTGATTCGCGATGAAGTTCAAATACAAAACTGATAAAGTTACGATGCCAAAATGAGTATTCGGGTGATGTCATTGGTAGAGCAAGTAGATAGTGTGTGTAGCGAAAGTTCAACTTTTACTTCATGGTAGAAGAGGTATTTATAAAATTTTCTCCCAATCCTAAAGAGAAAGTGTGACCTTACTTATGGGTTGAGTTGGGCTGTGTTGTAGGTTGGACCATATGGCAGGCATGATGTCTTTAGGTTCTGGGCTGGGCCGCAGTCATGTTCAATATGTGTTGTTATTAGGAATGTTTGAGTTTTGGTTTTGGAAAATAGTTTTATAATATAAAAAATATATTAAAAATGTAAAAAAGTATAATTGTATAGTAAAAAGTTGTATTAAAAATAATAAAAACTGAATATAAAATATTAAATTTCCCAATTTAAACGGGTAAAGTTAACGTTGAGGGGTGTCGACACGAAAATCCGCCAACCCAAACTTGATAACCCGAACACAATACGAGTTGTCACCTTAGTTATGGGGCCCACAACCCCATGTTCAAAAAAAGAAAAAGGATTTATTAACGGGGAAAATTGTTAATTGCCCAATTTCTTCTTTCCATCGTGACATATATATATACCAGAAAGGAAAGGGCATGAAGTACAAACTTCTGTGATGATCTCCATTGCAACATGTATACAAGTTTATTACATTGTATGTTGAGCCATCCATACGTACACACACACAAACGAAAACAGGAATAGGATGAGAAAAAAATCCAGATTACAGAACGTGGGAGTGTTCTCTTGCTGAATGGAATGCTTTCAATTCTGCTATGAGAGCATTGAAATCCGAATAGGAAGATCCACCTTCTTCAATAGTCTTCCTCGCCATCTCTTTCAGTGCCTTAGATCTGCCTCTCAATTTGATACCTTCTTCTCCCATCGTAACTCGTTCCACCGCCATGGCTAAAGCTTCTCCTTTCACATCATTCTTGGTAACTCTGTTCAGTTCCTGAGCGCCAACGCCGACCCCAATCTCCAAAACTTCCGTCAACAACTTCTCGTTCAGAAATTGGTCCCCGAACGACGGCCAGGTTATCAATGGCACCCCGGAGCACACTCCTTCCAGCGTCGAATTCCACCCGCAGTGGGTTACGAAAGCGGCGATGGCTTCGTGTTCGAGAATCAGAAGTTGGGGTGCCCAGCCTTTTATGATTAATCCCTTTTCTTTCGTTCTCTCCGCAAATCCCTGGGGAAACCATTTAGCTGTGTCTTCTTCATCCGCGCAACTCCTCACGACCCAAATGAAATCTTGACCCGCGATCTCGAGACCCTTTGCTATTTCGTGCAATTGGGAGACGGGAATGTTTAATATGCTCCCAAAACATAGATAAATCACCGAATTGGGATTCTTGGAATCTAACCATTTCAGACACTCGTGTGCATCTATGGCTGAATTATGCCCTCTTTGAGCTTTATCTTCAACTTCCTTGTTGCATAGCAAAAGAGGGCCGACACTCCACGCCCTTCTCCCCAATTTCTCGGTGTAATAATTAAAATAATCCGGTTCCAGCTCGTGGAAACTGTTCACGATTACTCCATAGCTTTTCAATTCAGAATCCCTAATTTGTTGGATCAACCTGGTTATGGGGGTATCGTCTTTCAGCATCTCAATTATCGGTATCTGTGCTCTCGTCAGCTTTATCCCATGAGGAAGATGAGGCAACACAAAAGGCTCCGAGTCGGAGGAAACATCATCGTAAGGCTTGTCACGTCTAATGATCTCCAATGCACTGACTGCAAAACAACCCATTCCATGAAAAACCAATCGCGGGATGCCAAATTTGGTCGCAGCATCAGTCGCCCAGGGGAAGAACGAGTCTGCAACGAGGCAATGAGGGCGGGTTTCCTGCAAGAGCTGCTCTAGCTGATCTTGGAGCAGACTAGTTGCCGTCAAGAAACTGGGAATCAAATTTACTGATTTTAGTTGATCAATGCTCTCTGTTCCTTCGGGCAATACAGCTTCGACAGAAGGGAATTTGATCGCTCGAACGGAGATGTCGAATCCCAATTCTCTGCTTCTCTGAATTGCTCTTTCGAACGTGGGTACATGGTAGTTAGTTGTGATAAGGGTGGCTTTCACCCCTCGAGAACTGAAGACCTTAGCCATGTCTAAGGTGGGCAGTATGTGGCCCTGAGCCATGAAGGGGAAGAAGACTATATGCAACTGAGGAGCCATTGCGGATTTTCAACTCTGTTTTTGTGATTTCTGATATGGTTTTTCAAGCTTAAATTGAGGTTCTGTTGAGTATTTGCCAAGAAATTTGATCAAACTAATAAGGGATTAGTTGATGAACAGTATTTTTGACTATAATCATACACTAATGTCAAGATTGGTGTGCTTAACCGCTGCTTTTGGAGTTGTTTTGGATTTTTTTAATAGTAAATATATACAGATCTGGGAAGCAATCGAAATATCTGTTTCCCCGCCTGCCTCTTGGTGGAGTGGAGTGGAAATGTTATTTCAACAAATTAAGGGTGATTTGATCCACAAGCAGCGGTCACACTAGAAGAGATAGGAAGAAAGGCATTGCAACTGGAGCTACTCAAGAAGAGGGGAAAAAAAAAAAAAAAGGAAAAAGAAAAAACAGTGAGGTGTAGATTCATACCGGTTGAAGGACGAATTTCACAGCCTGCTGGATAAATGACAGGAGTGTGAGAATTAGTTCGTGTCCGGTGAGTTTGGAATTATCTCCATTTTGAAAAGACGTTTTATTTAGCAGTTGGTACCCATATTTTGTATGTGCGAAACTATTGTTTAGTTGCTATTAGGGAGATTTATGTTCAGTTTTAACTTTATTAGTTTCGAACAAATGGTGCATCTAACTGCCGGATGTTTGTGGACTAATTTGCCATTAGTTTTTTGAGCTATAGGCTCATCACTTCCTACAATAGCTTGATATTTGTAGATGTTAAGGATCATTTGACCTGTTTGTAGGATCATTTGATCCATTTTGTTTATTATTAATATATCTATTTATTTCTGGGGAAAAAAACTAAAAAAACTCTTGCAATGCGCAATTGCTTTGGGCCTGTTCTTTTTGTTCTGTTTTGAAAACAGTTTTGGTTTCAACAGTAAATTTAATATATTTTAATCATATTTTATCATTTCCAATACAATTTTTTACTATTCAGCATCTACTTTTTACATTTTCAATACACTTTTTACATTATAAAACTATTTTTCAAAACTTGTTTTCAAAATCGTTTTCAAAACGATAAAAAAGAACATGCCCTTTATCATTTCATTTTCGTTTTCATATCACTGGGCAACAAGGTGGCAAAGTCAAATGTTGTAATTGCATTCATCATTTTTAGTCTTGAAATTTGTTTAAATTAAACAATAGACGTTATGATTTCTAAAATCATTGCCAAACTCCCCTAAATTTGCAACATGTATGCATAAGTCATTTGGTGACTTTTTTTAACTTGAAGATCTACTTAGTAGTTTAGACAAATTTCAGGAAACTTTTTTGTTTAGCCTTTGTGATAAAGGCCCACTTCTCTGCCGAGGCTATAGACTATAACCTGCAGTTTTCGACAGGATATATTATATCTAGTTTATCAAACAAAATTCAATTACACAAACCAGGGATCACCGGTATCTTCTCCGTCAAGTTACACAAACTTCTCAGAATGATAAAATAGCAAGTTGTTTGGGCCAGCTGGCTAAGCTAATGTCATATATTGGAAACGCAGACGAAGCATGAGGCCAGCTCTGATACCACTTGTCAGGAATTTGGGTAAAACTCACCCTCAAAAGCTAGCTCAAGAGTAAAGAGTGTCCAAGTTCCTTTTATATCACACATTGAAGTAACATACTTCCAATGTGGAATACATGGAATCGTAACACCTAACAGCATCTCATTGCTCAAGACCTCATCTTAGGCCTTTCAGTGTTGATGGGCCTTCTAATTCAACATCATGATGCCTCGCTAGCCCATATTCAACACTCCCAGTTTTGAGCACTTTAGGCTCTGTTCTCTTGTGGTTTTGGTAGAGAATCATCACTTTTTTTTTCCAAATTTTACACAAAGAAACAACTTCACTTTTTCAACAATTTAAAATTAAAATTTTAAAATTCCCTCTAAATACCTACTCACATAAATTCAAAAAATAACACAATCATTACACTTTTTTATCTCTCACCTACACAATTTTCCAAAAAAAACTTTCCTCCAAAAAATTTCTAACAAAAAACTTCCCTCTAATAAAATTTCCTCTACCAAAGCCACAAGAGAACAGAGCCTTAGTTTCATCTCTTTTATACCTTCATAATGAATAGTGTATCCCCACCATCTTAATGAAAAAAAAAAAATTAATTAATTAAAAAAAATCATATTTTCAATTTTTTACTCTGTAACTTGTATAACTAGATGTGTGGATAATTAACCTACCTATACGTAAGCCAATACATAATCAAAAGTGTTGTACACGCAATCTCATAAAAAAGTTATATATATTTAAAACATAAATCTTCCATAAGGTATCAAGTGCCAAGTGGGGGGTAAGAATTAGAGTTGTGAATAATATAATGATCTTGTAACCTGAGGTTATGAGTTCGAAACTTGAGAATAAAGGGTAAATAAAAAGAAGGTATAAGTTATCATGTAGATAACTCTGGTTATAAATCTTACTGTGAAAGCAGTTTGATGCCAGCAAAAGAATATACACCAGCCTTAAAATTTCACTAACAATGAGCATCTCCCAGAAAGAACAGAATGACATAGAGCAAAATTTAAAGAAACTAATTGCTACAGCAGCTTTGACCACAGAAACTAATTCCCTGATCAGATCCTCTGAGAGACTCAGACACTGCAAGATAGTATTTGCATTTCATTGATTAAACTTAACCAAATGCTATCCTGTATCACTGCTCCAGATTGAAATTTGAAGGTAAACCAGACAGCAATTTTTTGCTATTTCGCCATACTGAGTATTAACTGCTGCTGTATCTGCTGTATCGGTATACTTACTAATATGCATCAATAGTTCAAGGTACTGTGCCCTGGGACCTGTCAAATCCTCTCGCCTTCTCGTTTGATCTGGAGGGCAGCTCTAACAACATCGCCTCTCGTGATAATTCCAACCTTGAAAAGTTTTCATTGAAATATTAACGTTTCAGAAACTACTCATGGAGGAAATGCGCAATCAAATGCCAACATTTGGAGTAGTAGGAAGGAAGAACGTGATGTATGATCTCACCAGTCTGCCATTAGCATCAACAACTGGTAGTCGGCGGTACTTTGTCTCGAGCAGCAACCTAGAATAAATGGTCCTTAGCATTTAGCATTGCAGCCCATAGTTACAGGAATTGAAACGGAAGACTGGCAAGAAGTTATTCATGTAACATGACTCATATCCATAGAAACTAGCTGTCTCCTTGGCCCATTTTTTTAAAAGATCAGGGCAAACATATACGTTCACAGACAACACAACACACTTTCTTTACAGTAACAAGGATTAGCATAGTTTTGGAAAAGGTGGGCTGAAAAGTAGTAATTTGCTTTATGTTTTCTGGCCTCAATTGCAAAGGAAAATAAGAGCAAAACGTTATACTGCCTCAATCCTCTGTAACAGAGGGAGTAGTAAATATAAAGGCCCACCTATTTGTGCTAAATAGATGGATGCAAAATTCATTAACAAGAAATTCAGTGATAGAAAGTACCTGGCAGCATCCTCAAGATTAGATGGATGCAAAATTCATTAACAAGAAATTCAGTGATAGAAAATACCTGGCAGCATCCTCAAGATTAGTGTTTTCACGAACAGCCAGTGGAGAAGGAGTCATGAGATCACCAACAACTTTACCATTATTTTTGCCAAGCAATTTCTGAATCTCGCTGAATGTCTGCCAAAATAAGTAAGATCAAGTCTCAAAAAGGGCAACATCTAATATTCTTTCATCACCGTGACCAAATCAAACTACCAAAATCACTTTAAAGAACAGAAATGTTTCTTCCCTTTATGTAAAAAGGATGCAAATGAATGACTTTCAAGCCTCTGTTTGTAAATGAAAATTGGAGGATAAGATACTTTATAACTAACAATCCAGACAAGCAATATACATAGTCCATTGCAAAGGTTGTTCAGTTATAAGACTAAAAAGACCAGAAGAAAGAGAGAAAATGAAATGGTGGAAAGGTTATAACAATTGAAAAAGGGTTCTTTACCTTCCAAGTGCTATCAACATCAGGAAACAAATTCGTGTCAGCTTGACTGCCACCTAAATGCACCAGTAAAGTAAGCATACTTATTTCAACAAATAGCTAATAGAAGACACTCAAAACACACGAATTTATACATTTCTGCTGATATGAGCAAACCTTTGGTTTTGGAAACCAGAACTAAATCACTTTTTTAAATTATACCCACCCAACGATTTTTCTTGGGCATGGAGGAGGATTCTGAATAGACACCTTGCACAGTCTTATATTCTAAACATTATTGGCAATTATGGCTCAAAACTATGGTATGATTTGTGGCACCCTACTCGCCCTCGTCATAAAAAGAAAGATTCTCAGAGCAACAGTTGAGAAGGTTAGGCAACAAAAGCTCCCGAGTTGCCGATTACCAGTAAAGTTTGGCTGGTACTTGGTGGTAACAGGACTATTTAGAAGACACTCTGAGAAGCGACTACAGATATTGATTATCCACAACAATGTACATAATATGGAATGCACGCAATCAAGCAACTTTTATGGAAGCTGTGAAAGAAGTGATAATTTCATGGAGAAGATTCCCAACTTTAAAGAGAAATCAGACATGATCAGATAATTTGTTCATGGAGTCTATCTGATAAATGCAGAGTAGAATGCAGATTATGCTTTGCTCACCAACAAAAGCTAATAGTCATTCCCTTAAAAATACACATTTTATTTTTGCTGTACAACTTTAACACTACCTGAGACAGAATCAAGTGCCAATAAATCATAATCAGAAACAACGCCAACCTGCATCAAACATGACCCCCGTCAGATTCTCCAATTAACAGACAACGCTCACATCACAAAAGGGTTGCTTATGAGGATGTATACATGTAATCATTTTGCTCAAACTTCTTCCTTCAAATAAATTTGACAAATTCACAAAGCTTTTACAAAGTAACAAGTAAATAGTGAGACTGAAATTACCAACTTCCATTCATCGTCAACAACTGGAAAACCTGTAATTCTTTTATTCACAAGAGACTCCAAAGCTACAGATAAAACAACAAGGGATTGTAGAGGTTAGTAACTCTGGCATGCTCAAAACCGAAGGAAGGAAAAGAGGTAAAATACCGTCGTCCACAGTAGTAGAGGCCTTCACAACATGCAAATTATCTTTCTGGGTCATAAAATCACCAACTGTATATGTTCTACTCTTAGGCTGCACACGTCAATCAGAAATGTTAGCTAAAACCCCACTCACGGAAGCATTGAGTAACACAAAATTTCAGAAAATGCAAACGGAATGAACAAGAGGGAGGGATATATATCAACCTTAGGGAGACGGTTCTTTTGTAAAAATTGACAAATATATACGAAGAGGATAGAAGAATCCAAAGTGCCAATGTAATTCACAAATGCACACTAAAGGGATGCCCTGAAGGATCCAATAAATGCAAATGCAATTGCTTCGCAGACTGACAAATATTAAGGAAAACGAATTAATAAGTATCTCAAGAAATTCCCCTCCATGAAATTCTCCCTTCAATCCCAGGGGCATTTGCCCGTGTTGAATTTACTATTAATTGCACTGACTCACAAAGAACCACCCTCCTCATAAATCAGACAAAGCATAAACCCAGAAAAGATAAAATAAACTAATAAAAGTCACAGTCGCAACACATAAATAAATATTCTTCAGCTTCCTCTACTAGGTTATTTCCTTCTCTTATCTTATGGGAGGAGGTGGGAAAAATATTTAATTTTACCCCAAATAAATACAGGGTTTTTACTCACATGCGTAGAATTGGTTGTGTGGGAGCAGGAAGGAACGGCAGCAACGTGGCGGAGATCGAAATGATTCCGGCGGTGGTAAGCGGGAGGGACGGAAGGCCACCGCGATAAAATAGGTAAGCAGGGCGGAAGATGACGATCAACTGCGGAGATGGCGGTAGGCAGTGAAACCATCGTCGCCGTAGCATATCTAGAACAAACAATCGAGTCCATATCCACGAGAGAGCGAGCAAACCCACAATTCGATCAAAATTATAAACCCAAAAAGAAACAAACTTTCAGATAATTGGGCAGAACTAATGGAAGAAAATGCAGTGTGAATAATGATGTGTAGCGTTGATTATTGGACAACAACGAAGTAAAAGTCGGAAGATAATAATGCGAGTGGCAAGTGGATGAACAAGAAAGCTAGTAGTGTAAAACTGTTCCTACTTCTTCCTAAAGTTAAAAAAGTTTGGATCTGTGACCGCGACAGCTATTATGGAAGGCGGCGTAGGTCGGTGGGGGAAGGCCGGAGAGTTTCATTTCTTAATACCCACTGTGTTGGCTCCAACTGGAGAGTCGGAGTTGGACCCGCACCTGTACTTCACCGGGTGTTCGTGGTATTTGCCTATTTGGCATGATTGGATTGGACTGTTCTCGGCAACGGGGGATGGCCAGTACGAAGAAACAAGTACACTTGCTGTAAGTTTGACCATTTTGACACGAGCTCGACATGATAAAATTGATGTAAAGCATATTCACGAGTTAAATGAGTTTACAAAAATAATAAGGCGAACATGTGAATCCCCCAACCCGATCCGTAAATATAAACACAGATAGTTTATAATACCACACGATAACACGACCGACTTTTAATCAGTATAAATGAGATAGGTGAAATTAGTCAACACACATCAGACGAATAGTTAACGAGTAAGTTTAAAATATAGAATGTCTACACCTGAATATGCCAACACAAATAAGTGAACACATAAAATGATGTGTGTTGACTGACACGTGGACATAACAACACAAATAAATGAACATATAAAATGAACTGTTTATAATATAACACAAAACACTATATGACACACATCTGAATCGTTATTAAAAACGAGACATGGTGAAACATTGATGAATTTGTAGGTTACATATGTGATACAATAAACACCAATTAGTACATGCAGTGGTGGAGAGTCAAAATATTTCAACCAATAATATTTTTTTATAACATAATAAAATATTAAATTTTTATATTGGCAATCTCAACTTTATCCCAAACTTTTATAATTTTTGGTGGGTCAATTATATAGAAACTCTTAAATTTATAATATAATAAATGTGTTTTTGAATAAATGAGGTGGGGCAATTATGTGGCTCCGCCACTGAGTATACATATAAGATTAGATGGTTTATAAATGTTAGACAATAGAACTTGTCAATCTAAACTCGTTAATCTATACCCGATACAAATATGAATGGTAGGTCCCAACACCTATACAACTACAAATATCAGCAGCATAATCGGGTATGGCTCCATAATTGTTCTGTATAATCAGTCGGGGGGGGTCCTTTTCCTTGATTAAAACAGCTAACAACTCAAATACTATAACTACGAACTCCATTTATTCTAGACTATATAATACGTACGTGACTAGTAATATTAACTTCAGAAATGCCAAAAACGTGGATGATTTAAGGCACTATTTGGAAGCTAGCGTCACGGGGCGGTTGTGTTTTGGCTTAGAGAATTCGACAGTTGTGGTCTTATAGTTGTGTATAGAGGTGGCAATTCGTGTCGTGTCAGGGTTATCGAATTTAGGTTGGCGGGTTCCAGTGTCGACGCCCATCAACCATAACTTTACTCGTTTAATTATTCGTGTCGATCCATTTAACCCGCGAACATTTCGTGTTCGTGTCGTGTTTACGTGTTGTAATATTAATTTCTCGTGTCGGGTTCGGATTAGTGAGTTCACGTGTTGACTTTCTCAACCCTAACATTACTCGTTTAATTATTCTTGTTATTCGGGTTGACCAATATAACCCGTGAACTCGCTAAGGCACAACCCTAACCAGCATAGATCGTGTCGGATTCGTGTCGTGTTTTCGTGTCGTGTCAGAGATTGTCAGCCCCAATTGTGTAAATTGAATACTTATTATTTTTTACCTCGTACAAATAGTTATGTTTATTTAGAAAGTAATAATATGAGTAAAATAAAATTATAATGTGAAATTATTTATTTTTGTGTTGTATTATAACTTTATACATTTTAAACATTGGACTCTTATAATAAAGTTTTTATAATTCCTTTAATTGGATAATCTGAACTTAGAGTTACGTATACTCAACATTTGTTTAATAGTCATACGACACGGTTGACTATGACTATGAATATAAATTGTGCTTTTCTTTAATGTTTTTATTTATCAATTATTCCCTTATTTTATTTCATAATTATATTCCCTGTTTTAATACTCGGTTATCTACTTTTGTCTACAAATTTTGTAGATTTTATCTGTTTTAGTTTGGTGTCATTATTTTTGAATAAACTCACCTCAAATACTCTCTCTTATTTAAAATGTCGACTTTGAAAAATATATAACTTATTATGAGTTGTGAGATATAACACTTAAAACAAGAATTTGTACTAT
This sequence comes from Leptodermis oblonga, assembly GCA_016801395.1. Lineage (NCBI taxonomy): Eukaryota > Viridiplantae > Streptophyta > Magnoliopsida > Gentianales > Rubiaceae > Leptodermis > Leptodermis oblonga. The sequence goes on from CM028755.1 coordinate 46,313,260, forward strand.
AATTTTAGTTATATTCTCATTTTTTTAAATAACTGTTAACTATGAACTACGCATTATTATATTAAATGTGCTCAATATAAACAAATTCAAGATAAATTTTTTAAAAGTCGTCTCTTTAAGTGAATCCATGTATCAAATTTGGCGGTGGCAATTGTAATTGATAAAGGGCGTGTTATTTTTTGATTGTTTTGCAAAACGGTTTTGAAAATATGTTTTTAGAAAATAGTTTTATAATGTAAAAAATATATTGAAAATATAAAAAGGTATACCTGAATAATAAAAAGTTGTATTGAAAATGATTAGAATATAATATACTAAATTTAATATTGAAACCAAAAGCAAAACCAAAATGAAAAGAACAGGCCCAAAGACTATCCGCTTTCGGACGTGTCATGAGTCGTTGGCTCTGTTCTCTTGTGGCTATTTATCAAGAATCATCACTTTTTTCTTCCAAAACTTTACATAAAGAAACAACTTCATTTTTCCAAGAATTCAAAATTAAAATTTAAAAATTTTCTCTAAAAATCTACTTACATAAATTAAAAAAATAACATAATCATTACACTTTTTTATCTCTCACCTACACAATTTTCCAAAAGAAAATTTCCTCCAAAAAATTTTCAAAAAAAAACCAAAGTTTCTCCGAGACACGCCAGAAAATAATAGATAGTGGGGCATCAATTGGGCTGATATAGTAGCCCACGTTATGATGTAAGTGTCACAAACAAAAATAAAATAAAAGAGTCAAGTTTGAAAATTATATCATTTATTGTGAATTATAAGATATCATTTATAAATAATTAATATAACGTCATATTTTCACTTATATTTTATTTTATAAATAATTTATAATGGTGAAACACACATTATTATATTAATAAATATGTATAATGTAAATAAATTGAAACTGATCTTTCTACTAAGATATATTTTATTTGAGATATAACTCTTTATATAAAATAGATTATATATAATGAGTAAATGATACACACATATATATTTACAGTGAATTTTTACCTTGACTATGTACTATTATATTAAGGGCCTGTTATTTTAAGAATGTTTGGGTTTTTATTTTGAAAAAATAATTTTATAATATAAAAAGTGTATTAAAAATGTAAAAAATTATATTATAAATAATGAAAATTAATTATAATATATTAAATTTTCGTTTGGAAAAACCAAAACTTAAAAGAATAGATTATAGTAATCACAAAACAATAAATAAAACTTTCACAAATTTCCTTAATTTATTTCTGGTTTGACCGTAAAGGATGATTCTCATTAAAGCACGAAGAGTTGAAAAAAATTTCCTTCTTATCCCAACTGCCAGCAGGCCCATAACCACGTCTGATGGGGCCCTTTATTCTAATCCAACGGCCCAGATCGCCTTCACTAGATTACTCTCTAGGGTTACCGCCACAGTTAAAGCTGCGGAAGTTCGCAGTACATAAAAACCCTTTCCCCACAAAGCCCTTTCTTTCGGCTGGCACTGTTGCCTATCCTTCAGTTTTTTCCCCTTCTTTCATCTTCTTCTCTCACCAGCGTCGCCGTCGCCTTCGGCGGCGATTATCTTATCTCTCCGTCGGATCTCCGACCTATCATTTCCTTTTAATTTTACCTTCCCTCTCCTCTCTATTTTTTATCATAAAATCCAAAAAAAAAAGAGAAAATCTTCGGCAAAAAAACCTAAAATCCCAACTATATTTGTTTGATTTTCTTTTAGGTCTTCAGTCCAAGGCGAGAATTTCGGAATTTTTCCTAATTTAGGATATCGTTTTGTCGTGCTACTGTCTCTAGGGTTTGTTTCGAGAATAACGAGAGGAGAGGGAAGTTTAAGAAAAAAATCCCAAAAAAATTGAAAAAAATTCCCGAAAAAACCTTAAATTATATTTCCCCTTCTTTTTTTGGGTTTTTTCTAGCTAGGGTTTTGTCTCTCTGTTTCAGCTGAGATGGCTCAGGTTCAACAACCGGCGATGAATGTGAATGCGGCTGCTGGGGCTGGTGGTGCGAATCAGTTCGTGCCGACATCGCTCTATGTGGGTGACCTGGATTTCAATGTGAGCGATTCGCAGCTCTACGATCTGTTCAACCAGGTCGGACAAGTGGTTTCGGTTAGGGTCTGCAGGGACTTGACCACTCGCCGGTCACTTGGTTATGGATATGTCAATTACGGGAATCCTCAGGATGGTTAGTCATTCTTCTCTCTCTACAAATTGAATTTTGTTTGTGGATGAACGGTCAGTGAATTTATGGAGGGATAGAAGTTATATGTGACATTGAATTGAACTAGTTTCCTGTCTCTGAATTTGGAGTAAATCTGGCTGCATTCCAATAGCTGACCGACGAAACTGTTTAATTGTTAGTGCATTTATACGTTTCCTACTTTAATTATCTGCTAAATGTGGTTGTTGGTTTTCATGTATGTGTTTTTATGCTGCTGTCATTGAGTGTTTGATAATGTTCATTGGGATGCCTCTTTTGACTAAATTTGGCATTGTTGGAGTGGAGGAAAAATCTTCTTTTCGTTGTTGAATGGGCGCTGGTGATAGAGAAGTATATGTTGTATTAGGCATTTTCCAGTTTGAACCCTATCAAAATTAATCCAGATAGCGGTATTTGGTTTATGCTGAACCTGTACTGTTCCTGAGCCAATTCTGAAAGAGACTGAATTATATGTGTCATGGATCAGCTCCTTAACCCCTTGTGTACTTGTGTTTCATAAATTTTCTCCTAGTAGCATTTACTAACCACAGCTCTTCAATTTAATGACAGCTTCTCGGGCGTTGGAGATGCTGAATTTCACTCTCCTCAATGGGAAGGCCATACGAGTGATGTATTCTCATCGAGACCCCAGTATACGTAAAAGTGGCGCAGGAAATATATTCATTAAGGTATTGAACAGTTTTCTGCTCATTCTTTTTGCCTACATGATTGGTTCTGAATCCACTTTTCATTTGTTCCCGTTTGACAGAATTTGGACAAGGCAATCGATCATAAAGCATTGCAGGAGACTTTCTCTGTATTTGGAAATATCCTCTCCTGCAAAGTGGCAACAGATATTTCTGGTCAATCAAAGGGGTACGGGTTTGTTCAGTATGACAGTGATGAAGCTGCCCAAAGAGCTATTGATAAACTCAATGGTATGCTTCTCAATGACAAGCAAGTTTATGTGGGGCGTTTCCTCCGTAAGCAAGAAAGGGAGATGGCTGTGGACAGGACAAGATTCACCAATGTTTTTGTGAAGAATCTTTCAGAAGCAACTACTGAGGAAGATCTTAAAGAAGCATTTTCTGAATATGGAACAATAACTAGTGTTGCAGTAATGAGGGATGAAGATGGGAAGTCAAAGTGCTTTGGATTCATAAACTTTGAAATTCCTGAGGATGCTGCAAAATCTGTTGATGCTCTCAATGGGCATAAGTTTGATAACAAAGAGTGGTTTGTTGGAAAAGCACAGAAGAAATCTGAAAGGGAGCAAGAGCTGAAAATTCGTTTTGAGCAGAGTGTGAAGGAGGCTGCTGATAAATCACAGGGTTTAAACCTTTATATAAAAAATTTAGATGACAGCATTAGTGATGATAAGCTTAGGGAACTATTCTCTTCCTTTGGGGTGATAACTTCATGCAAGGTCCTGCCAGCTTCCCCATCCATTGTATCTTTGGATTAATGTAGTTAATCATACACTTCAAATCCTTTTACACTGCTGTTGTGTTTGACAGGTTATGCGAGACCCCAGTGGCGTCAGCCGTGGTTCTGGTTTTGTTGCTTTCTCAACTCCGGAAGAAGCTTCAAGAGCAGTAAGTTTATGGTTCCATTATGCTTCCCTGAATAAGTTATGTCATGTATATGTTTGACCTCAGTGTAAGAATTAGAAATGTTTCCATTTTGTCTCAGCTATCCGAAATGAATGGAAAGATGATAACTGGCAAGCCTCTTTATGTGGCTCTGGCACAAAGGAAGGAAGAGAGAAGAGCTAGGTTGCAGGTATGTTGTGGATATCATTACGTAGTTTCTAATTTGAAGGTGAATCTTCTAGAAACAGAAATTCTAATTTGTGAAAATGGTAAAAAAGCAATTCTGTTGACATTGGGGGAAATATTTGGTGGACCTTTGCTCTTGTTAATCTAGCATTTGTAGTTGGCAAATTTACAAGTGAAACATAAAAACATCATACCTTATTTTTCTTGCTTTCTGTACTCTGACCGTTGTATTGCTTTGAACCCTATACAGGCTCAGTTTTTTTGGTTGTGTATATTGTGCAATAGATTAAATGACCATTGTATTGCCTTTGATCTAAACAGGCTCAATTTTCTCAATTGCGCCCAATCGCAATGGGACCTTCTGTTGCACCTCGTTTGCCAATGTACCCACCTGGTGGGCCTGGTCTAGGGCAGCAAATATTTTATGGACAGCCACCACCCATCATGCCTCCCCAGGTAAAACATTTTCAACATTACTGTGTTCAATTTTCAGGCTAAATTCTTCTCAAACCCAACACATTTTTGTCTTTGCACTTTTCAGCCTGGTTTTGGATATCAGCAGCAACTTGTTCCCGGTATGAGGCCGGTGGGGCACCAATGCCCAACTTTTTTGTTCCAATGGTTCAGCAAGGGCAGCAAGGACAGCGTCCTGGTGGCCGACGTTCTGCAGGTGTTCCAGTGCAGCAGGGACAACAACCAGTTCCGCTCATGCAGCAACAGGTTTTCTAATGTTGCTATGGTAAAATTATTTTGGCAATAATTAGTTTATATATTTATCATCGTGGGGTTTTGGTTACAGATGATGCCGAGAGGACGTGCATATCGCTACCCTCCAGGCCGTGGTTTGCCTGATGTCTCCATGCCAGGTGTAGGCGGAGGCATGCTTTCTGTCCCATATGACATGGGCGGCATGCCAATGCGTGATGTAGGCGTATCTCTTCCAGTTCCAATTGGGGCGTTGGCTTCTGCTTTAGCCAACGCTTCTCCTAATGACCAGAGGACGGTAAGGGCAATTATTTACCACTTTATTTTACCATTAAGTAGAAGAGTTTGCTGGATAATGGATGGTTGCCTGAAAATGATGAGGACAAAAATGGCCTGTCTTTTTTCATTGTTTGGGTGACAGACCAATAGTCTACTTTTTGACCTTCGAAAAAGATTGCATGTTTAGCCTTAGGTGTTCTGGTTTCCAGTAATTCCCCAAGGATTTGATTCTCTAGGTGTCTATTCATCTCTGCTGATTTATTCTACTGTTAATTTTCATGCACCAACTTTATTTTTTTCTCGTAATTTTTTTCGGATTTGCCTTTAGATTATTGGAAAATTTTCGCACTGTGAATTGGTCCTATTATTCTATAGATTAGTTTTAAGGTCCCACTTAATGTGTAGGGATAACAAATTGGTTGTGAATTAACATAGTTTTTGAGCTGTTGTTAATGCCTTGGGCTAATCATCTGTCATGGCTGGCAGATGTTGGGTGAGAATTTATACCCACTCGTGGAACAGTTGGAGCCCGAGACAGCAGCTAAAGTCACTGGCATGCTACTGGAGATGGATCAGACGGAGGTTCTCCACTTGCTCGAGTCACCAGAAGCTCTGAAATCCAAGGTTGCTGAGGCCATGGAGGTCCTAAGGAATGTTTCTCAACAGCAGGGTAGCAGTCCGGCGGATCAATTGGCGTCCTTGAGCTTGAATGACGGTCTAGTCTCCTAAAATATTTCGAACCTTGCGGGGTGGGTGGGTTGGTTGGTTTGAATTTGCCTTTTGCGGTTTGGATTGAAACATGAGGTGTGAAGCTTTTTGTAGTGGGGATGGATGGACTGCTTGCTTCTCTTTCTTTATTCTCCCGTGTTTTATTGCCTGTCCAGTATGTATGTGTTGGATAGGAAGAACTGTATGAGGATTGTTGTCTTGAATGCTGGTGCTATCGCTTGAGGTAGATGAGGACTACTAATTTCGGTTTGAGTTTTTCATCATGGTTTTATCGTTTCTCATTAATTATCATCATGATGCGTTCGAAAAATAGATTGTTACATACAATGGTTGAAACCAAAATATTACTCTTGATCGTCCAAATCTCAATTTTTCCGTTAGCTTTTTGGCAGCTTAGGCCTTTTTTCCCGTCCTTCTATAACCAAAATTATATTATAATAGTTATAAATATTACAAAAAGGCTTCTAGGATTACGCTTCTAGCCCTTTCATGGGCTGGGCTAGGCCCCCCTTCCCCCCTTTGGCAGCTCCAATCATACGTCGCCATTTACTATCTTTCCAATTTTCCGAATCTACTTCAATCCCTTTTTACTGATTCTTTTGAGACTCCTCAAAAGGGCATTGATCATCCTCAATGTTATAACACTGCCTCTCTAACCACGCAGTTCGGCTATCTATCTTTCTCATTCTATACTTTTTCATTTCGTGTCAACCATATTTGCAAATAGTATACAACATGATAAAACAATTGCTTCATCATATGGTGCTTCTATCGGCCGCCTTATAAACCATTTGTCAGATCTCTGGCTGCCCCATATCAAAATTAAAACCTAAGGGTGATAATCGCCAGATTATCTTTGCTTCATGGCATTCCAACAACAAATTCTCTCAACAGATTCCTCCTTTTCAAGGCACATGGGATCCATTGGTGAATTAATCATTTTCCGCCAAAACAATGCTCGATTCGTTGGGAGAGCACAATGAATGGCTTTCCAAATGAACAACTGGACTCTGACAGGAATTCTTTTAGCCCACAACTTTTTTCAAAAGCTTATGGAGTATGTGCTACGGATGAAAAAACATTATAACATATTAAAATTTTACTAATGAAACTCAAAAAAAAAAAAAAAAAAAAAACGCAGTGAAAACGAATTTAGTGGGACTATATGTCTTCGAATATTTCTCTAATTCAATGGACTTCTTTCGAAACTTGTTGGGTAATTCCTCACCGCCACTTAAAAGTTTTAGAGGCTCAATTCCTACATCATCCAGTTAACGTAATAAGTAAGTAATAGTGCTGAGTCCAAAAGAAAACAAATTTCCAGCGAAAATCCTGGTACTTTTTCATTAACTGTAGGGTTTAATACTCTTTTCACCTGGTTGTCATTTGAACTAATACCAAATATTCTACGAAGATTAGATTATTGTGAGCATTATCACCCTTTTAATCTCCTTACCAATATACACCAACTATGTAAGACTCTTTGTAAGTCTCATCTGCCCTATTGCAATATCTTAAAGAAAGTTTATCTCCCAACATTCACCGAGTTCCTCCATAACAGGCAGGCATTTTTATACTCTGATACATACAAAAATTCCACTTTTATCAACATATTCTCACTGCACTTTCACTATTCCAACACCCAAATTAGCTAACGCTGTCTATAAAGACTATACACAACCCAACCCAAAGAAAAAGGAAAACTTGAATACAGCAAAGACATCAGCAACTAGCTCCGTTTTTAAGCATCTTGCCGAACTACATGCCTCTGTCTAATCCCTACATCGGCTGCCGGACCGGCGCCGCGTCCATCATCCTCTGTGAAGCTTTGTGCTTCCAAGGGAACTTCTGCTGCATTTTGCCTCTCCGCAGCTTCACCAAAGTTATGTAGTCTCCTACCAATCAAGTATCGGTCATCGCGTATGGAATTGTGCAAGTTGGTGAACCAAACATGGAATCTTTTTGCACAATACCACAGCAGACCAAAACCGAGGCAACCCAACCACGCGAACCGATACACAGCCGAGTTGACTACTAATGGGTACCCAAGAACTGGGAAAACTCCTCTGGCTAGAACATATGGAACACACAAAGCAGTCAGCAACTTCATGATAATCGGAAGGACTATTTCTTTCAGCACCCACAACCCTTGCAGCCTAGAAAAACCATCGTCCCTGACTCTCTCAAATTTAAGTCTCCAACTCTCATCCACTAATGGCAGCACTTGATCCAGTGTGACCTGTTTGAAAGAGCAAAACCATAAATGCAAACAGTAAGTTCATTCTGATGCACTGAATGTTTAACTAGATTGATATTCCAAATTAAAATCCCATCGATTTAAAAAGATGCAAAACCAAATACACACGTAAAGACAAAATAGGTTATATTATATCCAGTAGTCCCTATTTTCAGCTTCAAGATAAACCTTGCAGCCGATGCTCTTATTTCCCCACAAGATGGTTTTTGAGCAAAAACCACCACATAAAGTCGGTCCAAACTAAGCCAATTTTAAGGCACCCACCAGCTAATCCTAAATTGCAGGCCTTCATCTCATAAGCAACAGTTTGTTTCACAAATTACCTACCACAAATCAGAATGATAAGAAAACACTCACCAGCCTTGTCCAGATCTTAAGAAAGATTAAGCCAAGAGCCCAGTCCTGATACAAGAGGAAGACTGGACTTTCATTCACCGGCACACGCATTGGTACAATCACCAGCAATTCAAAGAGCAGTCCGATCAAAACAGGAATGACAAAAATCTGGAAGGTGGTAGAGAAAAGCATTAACATTAGGAAAATCAGATGCCACTAACAGAAACTGTGCAGAATAGAAATATACATACCCATATTGATAGCAGTGCAACACTCTTTGTAACAATGCCAAACCATTTCCAAATTTGCTTCAGCAAAATCGTTGCCCTCCGTGTTCTTATCTGCTCAATTGAATACCTCACTCCAGCAAAAGCAGTCCAAATGACATAACTTCCAATCACAAATGCATATAGATCTTAACAAGTAAAGGAGACATTGTGTTACTTATCAGTCTTTCATCAATATATACAAGTAACAAGGTATCAAAGACAAAGTATACTAAAATACCATTGCACTTTATTCCATGTGTTATTGGGAGAAGAGGAAGGGCATTAAACAGTGCTCGCCCAAGAGATACAGGTACAACTATAAGGGAAGAGTTAAAGATAAGCAGAGTCATCCAGGCCACAACCAACAGCAACACAATGCGAAGCACAAAACTACACCTGCTGAAAGATCAGAACAGATCGTGTAAGGATTATGTAGAAAATGGTACTAAATGGATTTGCAAAGCCATCATATCCTTATGAGAAGTTAATGCACCCCCTCCCACCCAATATTTTTTATAATAAATAATGAATTCATGGAGATATCCAGTTGGAGTGGGGGGGAAAAAAAAAGGGTACTCCAGTAAGTAGTAAGAATACAAGAAGAAATCATAAAGGAAGGGAACACAGAAAATTAAACAATGAATTCCCATCGCACTACACAAGCTAAATCTTTCAAATCTTTTTGGTTCAGAAAATGCCTAAACAAGTTCATTCTATCCAATCCTCACCACAAAAGTTAATACTTCTAAGGCATGAAAACAGAAACAGACAAACAATTACCCAAGTCTTAAGGATCAATCAAAACATTGAAGTATAATACAAGAGAACAAAAAAAAGAATGCCAGATCTTGACTCCCGAAAAAAACTCTGCGCAAAACGAGAGGAAAGGTCACAATAAAAAGAGTCATGTAAACCAAGAATGTTCTAAGCTCCAATAACAATGAAGACGTGAATTTCTTACTAGAACTCAAATAGAAGTAGATAACTGGCATTTGATAGAAACTTTCCAAAGACGATATCACTCATAACAGCTAATACAAGATTCTCAAACATAAAGCTGAAGGACAAAATTCCAGCCTGAATTATATTCTACTCCCTCTATCCCATATCAAGAGTCCAATTTGTAATCCAAAAATTAGTGTTTTCACTATTTTAATCGGACAGAGAGAGCATAAGGAAAGATACTTCAGCTATTTACTTTCAACACTCAATAAACTTACTCTGTGTCATTGTGCTCATCGTTTTCCAGCTCCTCAGCCAAATTGGCATTTGCAACTGCATGCCTTGCCCTGTTCACATCCTCTGGAGCCAGCCCCAGTAGGGCTCTATCCTGTCCTCCAAATTGCCCATGAGCTCTATCCTGCCTCCCAATCTCCCCATTTCCATTGTCCTGAGCACCATTATCCTCTGGTCTAGGTAGTAAATAATCAGTTAAACCAAGCGCCCAACCAACTGCAGTAAACCAGTATCGGAGAAGAGACTTCATAGTTGTCCTCAACTTAAAATGCTCAATCGCGAATGGGATGCAGATTTGGAAGAGTAGCATGTCAGCGGGAATTTCAGTGAATGGGTCTGATACCCTGAAAAACGAAAGGAGAATTCAAAAGGATGAACATAGGGGTACATTAAAAACACTAAATTCAGAAAAAAAATATAAAAATGCAAGGAGAAGTAACTTACGAAATGTCAAGAGGGAAAATTGAGGGAGCCGTTCTCATGGCAAGTTTAACAGGTAAAAAGACCAACATTACTATTAGACTACCATATACAGCAACAGACAACAGAACTCTACGAGCATGCTTGTGAACAGGATCATCAATTAGGTCCCTGAACGGGTTGTAGTTTGGATCAGCTGGATCTCGGAGGAAGTAAAGTACTCCATTACGTAAAACCTACAACAACAACAACCAAAAAAAAAAAAAAAAAAGCAATTAAAAATATGCCAACAACAACATTAAACAGCAATTAACTGATTATTGAAGAGAAAATGTACCCCTCGAAGAAGGCTGACAAAAATACTAATTTGTAGCATGTAGACTATTCCCACAACCCAATGAACCAATGAGCTTGCCAGTGGAGAAACAGAAAAGAATTCCAGTCTCTGTGCAATAGTTTTCCCAAACATTTTGATGGTACAAACATCTAACCACCAGCCGCACATTAGAGGGAATACTCCAAGTTCAATTACCAAAAGGAAGGCAACCTTTATCATTGTCATCAGGTGCCTCATTGCAGCAACAAACTGCCTTAATAGTGACGGAATAGTCTCCGCAATGGAAGCAATACCATAGAACCTGCCCATGGTCAAAGGCTCTCCTCTGGTATAGCGAATTAATGCAACCACTCCAAGGTAAAAGAATATGAGAGAGAAAATGAACATGTAACCCACAGCAAGTGTGGTAACATCTGACAGACGTGATGGCCCAACAGCTTGTCCCTTCAGCAAGTCAGCTGAAATGGAGGTAGTAAGGTTGTTTGATACCTCATTCAGCCCTGTTGCATTTACTTTTAACATTCCAGCAACCTGGCCAAGTAATCCATTTTCCTGGTTTTCAGAAGTCAAATTTGCAACAGCAGTCAATGCATTCTTCAGAGTAATATTAGCCAAGGAGAGGGCTGATTCTGTGAGCGGCACAACTGTCGACAGTACTGGGCTAGTAGCAGAGGACAAAAGCCATGACAAGTAATACAATATAACACGTCCTAGAGAGAACGGCACAAATATAACAACTCCAAGAAATATCATATTGCTCGCAAGAACCTGCAGAAGGAAAAGAAAACCTGTATATCATCAGACAAACCTATCAATCATCATTCACTTGCTTTCAAAAGATACCCACAGGAATTCAGCATTGGAACTTTTCTATGCTAAATTTAAAAAGTAAGACCACATATAACATCGGACCTAAAAATTTTGGTGCAATAAAATCAATGACATAGCAGTTCATTCTCCTCAACACAAAGATCACCAACAAGTAACAATACACAAGTATTTGATATTTCTTTTAATTGTATTTGTCCATCCTAGATGAAATGGTAACAAAAAGAATCAAAATCAAAATACAGTTCTTGTGTAATGTAGAGGGAAAATGTGCATGATAATTTAAAACACCAAGATGGCAATGCATGAAACCATAATCCTCCACTCAAATTGTCTAGATAACAATCAACAAATCCCGAAGTCCAACTCTAAGGTACAGATAGCTCCCTACAAAAGGTGGGTATGAGTCCTTTCAAAGATAAGCTCAATTAGCATCAAAAGAAGACGTGACACAGTAGAATAATACTTGCAATTACTACAGCATAAGCAACAGTTAACAATATTAACAATGGAATATACAACTCATTCAAAGATCTGAGTGATACTATTAACAGGCCAAGGGAGAATAATAACAATACATGACAAAGAACAAGTAATGCAACAGACATCTCTATAGAGAGCACAGAAACTCACAGTGAATGCATTTTCAACCAGATGGAATACAGGTCCCTGCATTCCAACCAGCTCATCAAAGGGTACATCTTCCGCTCCATCAGCATCATCCAAACCATCAAACATCTGTTCAACATGTGCCTCAAGACGAGCAGCCTGCATCTCCCACCTAGCAGCCACATTTTCTGCATTCCTTCGGATTATCTGACCAGCACCACCAATTCCTTGGCCCCCAGCAGCATCTTCACCATTTCCATCACCCGCAATGTTTCTGTTAGCTTGCCCAGGTGGTCTTCTTGCAGCACGGGCACCATTTCGGTCCCCTTCATCTTCTCTGTCCGCGTCTTGACCTCCAAGCTCTCGCAAATGTCTAAAGTAATCTCTCAAAGAAGTTGCACCAAGAAATATGAAGACAATGCTAGCAGAGAGCAGAAACCCGTGCAGACAATCAGTGAGAATAACAGTGGTGGATACGTGACTCAGAAATAGTCTCTGGGCTTCACCAAAACTTCTAACAAAAGCCAATCGCCAAATCCAAAATGTAATGAAAGGGATAGTGAGTAGCCAGACAGAAAGTACAAAACTAAGGCGCAGAAAGAACTGTAGGACATGACACGCTTTCATCCCCATCCCAACGACAAATTCCCGAAATGGAAGCCTTGCAGGAGCGTTTTCGGCATAGACAGGAGAGAAAGAGAAAGCATGCTTACAGACCTGCAATTAGGGTTAAATCGACACACAACATGAGGGCAGAAACAAACCACATTTTAATCCTAAAAAGGTAAAACGATGACATATCACTGTTATATCGAGATTTGATGTACAGTGGCAGAGCCAAAACGAAATTTCAGGGGGTGCTCAATAGTAAGGATTTTTTTTAGCGTCATAAATGATTATATGTACCTATTAGGGTATCAAATTGATAAGTTAAGAATTTCCATACTTTTTACAAAGGGACCTTAATTAAATACCTTTTCGAATTTAATTTCTAGTGCAAACATTAATTGGTTTGTATAGTTTTGGGTCACAGAAATCACCATTCAGATAGGCTTACATATGTGAATGCTTTTTTTACTCTTTTCTTTATCAAAACTTTTAGAAGATTTAACATTTTATTTTAAAATTTTACCCATATCAAAATTACTAAATCCATAAATCCTCTCTATTACTACAATTATTTCAGGGAGGGGTTTTGGTTCTTTAGTTATTTTGCCTAGTCTTTTTGTTTTTTTAACTTAAGTAAACGGTGTTGTTTTACTTAAGTGAAAAAGAAAAAAAATTCTAGAAAGGAGGAAACTACAGGTGCAGCGCCACAGCCTGTCTTCTCGACAGTTCCACTGCAAGCGTGGCGGGAGGAAGAGAGAGAGGACTGGGCGCAGACTAGGGGATGACTGGCGCTAAAACCAGCGAAGGTGGGAGGGCATTACCCTCACCTCCGGAAGGAAGGGGGTGCAGCCGCACAGGCTCGCACACCCTAGCTCCACCATTGTCCATGTACATCATCTAAAAGTCCATATGAACATCACAACATAGAACTGTAAGGAAAACTATGCAAACTGAACACTTCCTTTTCATTCTTTTTTGGATATTGCATGTAGAAAGCAAACAAACACTTTGACGGTCATGTTTAGCTTTACTTGCAGTCCATGTTCTTGAAAGTTGGACAAATTCTTCAAAGTTATATGTGAGATGAGGTACAAGTGTACTCGAATGCAATATTAACAAAAAATCCTAACACGCATCACACCAACACTAATCAAAAGTCATTCCTATAGCAAGAGGAATGGGAAAGAAGATAAAACATAATAATCAGCAAGAGCAATGGCTAATCAAGCTTATAAAGACACCACTACAATACTCATGTATTTACGATGAAACCAAAGTTAGACGGTAACCAACTCACGAAACCTAAAATATGAATCAACCACAAACACATTTAAACAAAATGAAATTTTAATCGAGCAGAACAACAATAATAAAAGAACGTCGGATCTACGTATTTAAAGGTAACGAAAAGAACGAGTAAACAACCTCGCACTGGCGAGCATTGCTGTGATTGAGCCACTGAAGGAGGCAATCCTGATGAACAAACTTGATACTCCCGCTACAAGCGCACGGGTACCGGAGAGGATTTTCGGGGTCGCCAGGGTTACGGCAGATCCTGCAAACATCCTCCTCGTCATCGTCTTCATCGAACTTGCTACCCGCCACGTTATTCACTGTCGATAACGAAGGCAACGAAGCCGAAGCCATGTTATCGGCCTGTCCAGATGGTCCCGACGCAGCAAGGGTTCCTCCGTCAACGTCTGCGTCTCCGCCCTGGATAAAAGCCGGCACCGCCGGTGCGATCTCCATGAGAAACTAGGGCTCAGGCGAGAGACGAGTCTCCTTTCTCCCTCTCTCGCTATCGAGGGCTTCTTCTTCTTCCCCCCTTGGATTAGGGTTATTCAGAAAAGGGGAATTCGGAAGGAATAAATGGATTTGCGGTGATTGCGTTTGAAGAGCGAACGCGGTGTAAATGAGCTTACCGTGACAAAAATACGGGGGATCGGGGAAGGTCGGTGTGGGCCGGGGAAAGCGAAATTACGAATTTCTCCTTCGCGCCTTGCCTTTTACGACTTTTTCAAGGGTTGTTCTGACTTTCTAGCCCTTTCCTCTGATTTTTCATTGGTGTGGTCGACTACTATATTCGCGTAAACATTGAACGACGTGGCCGATTTTTACTGGTTAGTGTCAATGGTTTGTGAATTTTTGAGGGATTCGTGTTTTTGTTTTGGACGAGTTGAGACTTAACCGATTATTATCTCTATGTAAATATTACATCCTTCGTTACAAGTTTTCTAATTGCATTCGAAAGTTTCAATATTGAATATATTATAAAATCCGTGTTTATAGAAATCAAAAAAAATTATTTAAATTCAATTACCGAACCAATAGAATATGAGTAGTTATGTAGCTGAACTATAAGCAAAATAAGTAGGTCCATTACTAATCGGCTCTGGACTGAAAAGACTTAACGGAGTAATCTCTTATCTCATGTTGGAAATGTTAATGGGGATAGGAATCGAAGTAGGGAACCTTTCTAACACTTGTGTTTATCTCCCGTTAGGTATCCTCCTCGAACATAGATTTCATAATCTATATCAGGAAGTTGAGATCAATTCTTATTGGTCGAGGTTAGGTTTTTATTCCTATGCTTATGATTAAACAAAGTTGTCTTCCACTCATGCCCTGCAAACCATAGTATGCTACTTGTCTTAGGCAAAACTCATAGTCTATTGCTTGAATCAAATTCTTCTATCTTAAATAAGGCCGTGAGGCAGAATCGAGTATGAAGAATGAATATATATGTACGGAAGTTGCTGGCCAGCAGCCGCTCAACTATCGCAATGCAATTGTGATGGTTCCGATTCGAAAAGGTAGAATGCATGGTCGAAGGTCCAATGGTAGTACTTAGTACTAGCATGGGAATCCGACGCTTCGGCTACCATAATGGTTTATTCCTTTGCCCCCTTTTCCTGGAAAGTCATTACTACATGAGACATCGAAGATGCATTTTGACTATGTACGGATGAGATGAGCAATGGTTAAGCAGACATACATTTTCCCATACAAATGCAACCATTGTATCCACTTCGTCAACGCAAGAGCTTTATCTTATTCTTCCGCAACAAGAAACTAATTACTTTTGCATGGAGGCATGATAAAATTATTAATTTATTGATTAAATAATATTTTTATTAATATCAAGTAATATGACATGCGGTCAAAAATGTAATATTAATAATTATTTTATAAAAACATAGATAATGTATGCACGTCGTAATGAATTAGATGATATAAATATCATTATTTTTTTAAAAACCTACTAAATAAATACTGTCGTTTCAACAGATTACCAATTTAAATGCTTCGTCACTTCTATGGTCTCGGTGCGGCCCAATGGGAAGTCCACAAATGTTCAATTGGGCCGTTTGTCCTTTGTAAATGGACCGAAGCCTCGAAGATTACACTGATAAGATCGCAAAATTCACACGTTTCCAAATCCATTACAAAAAAGCCCATTTCGCGAACAACGTTTGATTTTCGAAACACATTCGCTAGACTAGCATGGTAAATTATTTACCATTTTTGTTTGAAATTAAAAAATTTAAAGTGATATTTGGAATTTGGATTAAAAAAGTGAAAAATGTCGTCACATTTATTGTGCATATCATACAATAATTTTAAAATATAATTGAACCTTTATTTTTATATTACTCAGTTGAAACAAATGGGTGAAAAATAAATTGTAAACAAATCAATTGTGACTCAACGAATTCCAGTACCTTTAAAAAAAAAAATCTTGAACTAGAAATTATCATAAATATCATAGAGACTATTTAATACTCACAAAAGATATGAAAAGGACTTGGATAGGAGGAAATCACTAAGTAGGGAACTGGAAAAAGGGATAACATTTAACTCTTAAACAATTTTACGTAATACAAAAAATAATTCTTTCATTCTCATAATATAAGATGCTTTTAATTCTCATTCTCATTCTCATTCTCACACGTTAAACGCATTCATAATGCATATTCCCTTTCCAAAGCCTTGAGATTCAGGGCCAACACACACTGGACACATATCTAATCTCTCCTTAAATGGGTTCGAGTTCACGATCACTGTGAAGTTTCTTTATGTACCTAAACCAAAGACATTGCTCATTTCCCCCACCTATATTAAGGGGCGGAGCAAGGGAGGGTGGGATGGTCCTCGGACCCCTCAAACCCTTTCATGCACCCTTATTATTCGTGTATTTTTATTTTATATATATATATATATATATATATTAACTCCCTCCAAAATTTGTAAAACGTAGTTTCTGCATTTATCACGAGTCATAATGTGCTATATATGGTCATCATATGCTATTTCTATGTTGGTTTGGAGAAAAGCTGGTACACACTACGTACACAAGTGTTACTTGTAAACTGAATAATTGAGCCACCACTTAAGGCAATACGCAAATAGTGGCAACTCCCACTATTCCACGCAATCCATAGAAGAAGATAGAATATAAGCCAATAGATTAAAGAAGGGTGGAAATGATAAGAAGCCCAAGTTTGATGCCTTTTTCTATGGAAGAAAAGCAAGCCATTAGCCCCTTTATGATGTTTTTCAAACCACAATATGCCCCTTTATTCCAACAAAAAGAAGGACAAAATCATTGCTCATCCATCAATACCTTTTAACCCCATTAGTTTCATGCTTAATAATAGGACTAATCATACCAAAAGAGCTTGCTAATTAAGCTACTAGTGCATATGAGAGGATCATATCACCTATAACGTTAACTTTGTCGTCGTGAAACACAATTTAGAGAATTTAACGTTGATAAGAATATAGAATGCGTACTCAAATCAAAAGACAAAAACAAACTAATTCGCCATTTTATAGCACATCAATCGATCCCACAAAACTTTTGTGTCTCTTTAATTGTGAGAGAGTATGCAACTATGAATCCTAATAAACTTGGCTAATTGGCAACGCACATCTTCTTTTGATTACAAAAATGGTAGTGGAAGGGAATAATTGGTGTAGCATTTTTGCCAAGATGGACCCCAAAACAAAGGACAGGCATGTTTTTTAGGAAAGTTTGAGTTTTGATTTTGAAAAAATAATTTTATAATGTAAAAAGTATATTAAAAGTGTAAAAATGTATATGTGAAGTAAAAATATTATATTAAAAATGATAAAAACTGATTATAATATATTAAATTTACTGTTTAAATCAAAACCAAAAGAACATATCCTTTCGTAGCCAGTTTTTTAATTTTATTTTTAACATTTATAATATATGTGTGTGTGTGTGTCTTCATACGTTTTTTTTTCCTTCAAAAAATGAGGATCAACGATGATTTTTCACCTACCTCCTCAGTGATTTGAACCCACAATTTAGTGATTATAGATGAAGCGTCTCATCACTATGCTTCGTTGCTAATATATATTTAGGGGCTAAATTTGTTGGAATGTGTGGTGGATCCATCCATGTCCAATGTCCACAATACGATCATACAAGAATGACCACTGTTCAACGTGTGACTGATGATCTTATCTTATTATTGACTTTAAGAGAATCATTATTGTGTTCATATATTGACAAAACAATACCTAAAACTCGGTACTCCTTCATTGAAATCCAACAGCTGGTGTGATTTTTCATCTTACACCTGATTTGATAGTACTATTATAAATAGAACAATACCTCCATAATTTTGGCATTTGTTAATTGATTATAGTGGTGTATGCTGATGAAGGCGATGTTTTAACTAAACTCGATACGAAGATTTTTATAAGACACGTGATTAAAAATGGTATGCAATACTTTAACATTTAAATTTAATAAATAACATGCGCATAGTAATTCAGATACTGAATTCGTTATGCAAATCATTAGTCAATCAAACGTGTCGAATATAAACTTTTACGTTGATTATATACACTTATTTCAAAGACCGTCGTAGTTCACGACAAATTGTAGCACAAGGAATGCGAAGTTTCAATAAGCATTACACTGACGGTAATGTATACAGGGGATTTGATCTCGGTATAGAAACTAAGGAGAAGAACATTAGTGTTAGATCAGAAAAACGATGAAATGACATTATTTTATTCGTGAAAATAACTTGTTAAATCGTTTTAATAGTGATACACGTTTAATATTTGTAAGGTACGCCATCATGGTCGGCCTTGGGGACCCGTTGATCCTATTATCATAATTTTCCCCCTTTTTCTTTCTTTTTGTTTCGTATTGACTCCTTGGGTATGGCCATGATGTTTTGATTACTTTAAAGGCCTTTTCACCTTTCGCAATCGACACTGACACTGGAAGAAGCACTGTTCTTTTCCACGCCCTTCTATTTATTTTACTCCCTCAGAGGGTCTCTGTCGGTGGGGTTTTCTGCAATTTTTCCTCCTCAAAATCATGTGGTTTTGGGATTCAGGAGGGTCTATATAAATTGGTGTTGCTTTCACACTGTTCTTGATCATGTCACATTACTGGAGTTGGTGGGTGTAGTGCTGTTTTAGTGCGTTCCACCACTCTCATCTTTCTTTATTGCTTAATTTGCAGTCATATTCATCACTGGGCTGTGCTTACTGGACTCGCCGGCGTGGCTGTGATGGGTTTTCCGACGAGCTTCTTTTGAGCTTCACTGATCGGCGAATTGAGCTGGGGTGAGTAATTTCGAAAGCCCGATACATGCGTATATAGTAGTCCCAATTTTGGTTATGAATTCTCTGCAATTCGTTTGTCATGATCTCTAATCTTAACCAACATGCATGATAATTTACATGCCCATTTTATTTCTTCTTTTCTTTTTTAGTTTTGGTTTGGGTTTAGTACAGTTTTCCAGGCTGTTTTTGTTCTTGGTTGTTGGTGAATTATTTACTATGGCAGCGAAGAATGAGGGAGGACCATATTTCCTGTTTTCGCTTTTAATGATACGAATCATTGAATCAAACCAACTATTGTTGTTGTTTTACTATTTTTGGCCGGACAATTGCAAGTTGTTTTGTGTGCAGATCCCTCACCAACTTTTTGACAGTAGCTATTATTCTTGTTATTTATGTTCTGAATTAACTAGTGATTAAACCTTAGCCTAGTTGAGTTCAGAATCATGTGAAATCTAGACTATTGTGAACCAAAATCCTCTGCAGAAAATGGTTTCGGAACGAGATGATCGATTCTCTGGTTTCGAATGCCTATGATATTATGATGATCTGAAAATGCAGTAGTAAAGAAGGTCAATTATGAAGTGCTTGTAACTTTCCCCTGCTGTTTGCTTCTCTATGTGACTGATGCAGCAGGTATATATTTGAGCTTTTGATATGATCTAAAGGCGAAACTTACATAGTTTTAAACTCCTCCTTTGTTAAAACTTATTATGATGTAAGATGTTAGACATTGATCACTTTCTTTAATTGAAGGGCACAAGTAGTTTTGTAGCTTTGTGAGGATAAGAACCAAAGAATCAGATACCATAAGAATTAACCGGGTGAAACAGACCAAAAATGATTCTCTTATCCCATTTGTGTAGGACAGCGACTAATCCTTTTATCTGACTATGTGGGGTTGGCAATATGTGTTGTTTTCTAAGCTACAAGTTATTGATGTTTTATTTTCATTCATCAGTGTTAATCATGGATCAGAAGACATGGCTATGGAGGAAAAGGTCATCAGAGAAGACAATTATTGCAAATGGAAAAGCTGGATTTGATTTGAAAGGAAAAGTAGAGGAGGTAATTAATCCATCTCTTCTATTCATCGGTTCACATGAAATTTCCTTTGGGATGAGATTTTGCAATGTTTGTGCAGGTCTTTCTTCCAAATGAAAAAGAGGCAGCTCTCGAGGAATCTGTGAAGATACTTAACGAGAAGTTGTTTTCTCTGACGAGTGAATGCAATGCTAAAGAAGAGCTTTTAAAAGATCATGGAGAAAGGGTGCAGGAAGCTGCTGCAGGTAAAAATTCATCTCTATTGAATGATAGCACTAGGCAGTTTCAAGAATATATGTTCATTCATTCTATCTTTAATGACTGTTGAATGACTAATCTGAATATAGCTAACAAATTTCTTATTTCCAGGTAAGGAGAAAGCAGAAATGGAAATACTGCATCTGAAAAAGCAACTGGATGAAGCTTTACAGGAAAAATCTGCTGCAAATGACAGGCTAGGTAATTTAAATGTTGCACTAAAGGATTGCATGCAGCAGTTGAGCTCTGTCAGAGAAGAAAAAGAGTACAGTGTACATGATGCTATCGCGAGAACATCGAATGAATTTGAGAAGGCACACAAGAAATTGGAGGACAAATTAGCAGAAACAAGCAAAAAGCTTGCAAGTGTAACTGCAGAAAATTCTCATCTTTACAAAGCCCTGCAAGTGAAAGAGAAACTGATTGAGGATCTAAGTGATCAGAGGTCTCAGGCAGAAGCAGAATTCAATGCACTAATGGCAAGATTGGATTCTGTTGAAAAAGAAAATGCATTCTTGAGGTATGAGTTTCGGATGCTTGAGAAAGACCTTGACATCCGAAATGAGGAGCTAGAGTTTGCTCGCCGCAATGTAGATGCAGCAGAAAAGCACTACTTACAGAGTGTGAATAAAATCAAGAAGTTAGAATCCGAATGCCAGAGGTTACGCGTCCTAGTGCGTAAGAGGCTGCCTGCTCCAACACATTTGGCAGCCGTGAAGGCTGAAGTTGAAATGCAGGAAAGATTCCAGATAGAAACAAGAAGAAGAAAAATGAACTCAGTTACAGGAGGTTTAGTTGTCAGGGAATCTACCAGAGAAAACCTTGACATGTCCAGTAAGAGAATTAGTTTTCTGGTGGAGCGATTGCAGAATGTGGAACAAGAAAACAAAATTCTCAGAGATCTTTTGACCAGAAGAGATAATGATGTTATCAGCAGCCACAAGGATCATGAAACAAGTAGTTGTCAATCATGGGATTCTGCTTTGATTTCAGGGCTGGAAATTGTGAAGCATGGCGAAATGGCAAAAACCCCCGAGCACAAAATGCTAGGGATTACAGACATGAGCCTGATGGATGATTTTGTAGAAATGGAAAAGCTAGCAATAGTCGCTGTTGATGTTCCACTTCCACATCAAAATGCTTCTGCTTCTTCAGACATGCATAAGATGGAGAATAGTCACAATCAGGTGGATTCAACAGGAATGGAACTTGTTCTTGTTGAACCGCACGAAAAGCTTCAAATGGTAGACTCATCTTCCAGAAAACCCGACTGGCTTCAAGGAATTGTAAATATGATTATGGAACAAGTTCGTGTTTCTGAAAAGAGCATGGATGAACTTATACAGGAAATAAAAAATGCGCTGCAGGCTGAGGCTTGCGGGGTCAGGAGCTCAACACAGTCTGCATCTGAGCTACTGCCTGTTAGTGGTTACATTACCTGGAAATCACCAATAACATCTCCAAGTGCGGGTTCATGCAAAGGAGTTCTTGATTTGTGTTCCTCAATGGAAGACACTAATCATGAACTTCTTTTTTCTGTAAGTACATCCATTAATAGAATGGTTGAGCTTGCAAGAAAGCTTACAACTGATCAGCTTACAACAGCTGAAGACTATGTAGTCCATATCTTCGGGTGGAAAGCTTCCGAGCTTTCTGAGGTTTTGCAGCGATTCATTGGTACCTGTAACCATCTATTGAATGGGAATGTCAGTTTTGAGAAGTTTGCTGCAGAACTCTCATTGTCTCTGGAGTGGATTATGAACCAATGTGTCACCAATGAGCTTGGCTCTAAAGAAAAGCTTTCGTTGGAGAAGGAGAAGATTCATTCCATTCTTGAATTAGAAAACAAAGGATTGAAAACTGAGTTGAGTTCTTTGAAATCCTTGCAGAAAAGTTTAGAAGTAAGTCTGCAGTCAGCAAGGGAAAAGAGTGAGTCCCTTTCGAGTGATCTTGAGCAATCGCGACAAAGCATCTCCAATCTACAAATCGAAATAGAATCCTTGGCTGAATCAAGAAGAATGATTGAAGACCAATTTGAAAATCAGAAGATGATAAATGAAGAGCTTGATACAACGCTTAACATAGAAAAAGTTAGACTGAATGATGTTTCAAACAAGTTGTCTTCTCTTGAAGTAGAACTGGAGGATAAAAGTCACCATTGTGAAGAACTGGAAGGGACCTGTCTTGAACTTAAACTCCAACTCGAAAGGTATTTTCTCTTGTTTCTCCTTAAAGTTTTTTGGTGTTTACAAGAATTCGATGTTTAAAACTAACATAATCAACTTGTATGAGCAGCATTGCCCGAACGGACATCCCGAATGATGATAAAGATCAAGACCAAAAACTGCTTCGAACTGTAAGTTCCTCCTCCCATCATCGATGGTCTTGTACGTTACAGTATTTTCAAAAACATGTTTTTGGAATTTTGAATTTCATACTAATTTCTCATCATTCCAAAAATACATTTTTACTGTTTAACTACATTCTTTTATGTTTTCAATACACTTTTCACGTATAAAAATCATTTCCAAAACGAACAGGGAATTTGTTCTTGCAAATACTGCGTGCATTGTCTAATTTGAACCCTGCAAGTTGCTTATAATTTGAATCTATAATAGAAGAAAAAGACCCTTTGACAAGTGCTGAAAATTAGCAGGGCTGGGAGATAAAAGCTGCTTCTTTGAAGTTGGCAGAGTGCGAGGCAGCCATTTTAGGCCTTGGGAACCAGCTAAAAGCCACAACTCAACCAAACGAAGCATCATTCGTTCCCAAAGTAGTTTCCAACTCCAGTAAGAACAACAAGAAGTTGAAACAGCACTTCTCTTTACTGGATCGGATGTTAACCGAAGAAGAAGGCCATTCAAAACCTGCCCAGAAAGAAGAACTCGACGCCGGAGGCACAGTAGTAGAGTCTTCATCAAGAATGCCTTCAAACTCTGGGGCTTTGGTTGTTTTCCCCAGCAACAAACGGGGAAAAGGGATCGGTTTCGTGGGGAGGCTACTCATTTGGAAGAAGAGGGGAAGTAAGAGGAGGACACCGTTCCCTTTTGCAGCTTAAAGCACATGTACCGATGAACATCGTTAAGATATGTATAGGTGTATCCTAGTTGTAATACGAAATAAAAACCAGTTTTTGCTTTTGAGTTTGCCAATATATCAATGGATTTTGAGTGGAAAACTACATATCTCAATGCTTTCTTCCATAACAACTAAGTGTGTTGTGTTACTGGCCAACTCCTCTGAAGCACCTAAAAGAGCGACCCGTGGCACCGTGTTGTGTGAATCTTGTATGTATGGTTGTATATGCATCTATCTTGTATCCTTCTCCTCTGTTTCAGGGCTTTTGGGTTCAATAAATTTGGCGATCTTTATGAATCAGACGTATCACTTTTTCATTCTTGATGATGATTTCCCGAAGAAGCTAGTGCATAGTTCTTCATTTCAAACAAAGCATCTTCAAGACATTTCACCAGAAGTTGGGGATCTGTGATGATGTCCTTTGCCACAGCAATTTGCATGTCAGCCCTCCCAGCATAGCTCACCATATGCATTGTGATAGCCTTAAAATGTTGATACAAAAATAGTATATACATCAACTTTTGCAACATGGCCTAACGGAAATAGGTCAATTACATTTACCTTGTCCGAGATTTGGTCAAATTACGAATCAGCCCTTGTGATTTTTTATAAATTATAAATATAACTTTGAATTTTTCAAAAGTTTCTTTTATTCGTGCTTTTTTCTATACACTAACAGTAAATGTGACGATTTTGTAATTATTCGTGAAAGTTCGTGTTTGTAATTATGACTAAATTAACTAGAAAAATGTATTTATCATTTTCAAAAATCACAATGATTGATTCGTAATTTAACCAAATATCAAGCGAAGTCATTGTAATTCACCCAATGGAAAATGAAAGGTGGAATGGAAGAGAAACTTACTTGGGGTAGGCTTGTGGAAGTTACTCTGAGATAAGTAATGGGATTGCCTATTACAGTAACCTCTTCAGCAGGGCCAATCACGTTGGAGATTGTGAAGGTTGTGTTACACAGAATCCTATAATTCAGCATGGCAGCCAACTATGCCAAATATAAAACCCAAAATATGATTCATTAACATTCTCGAGTCCAGATCATCTGTCCTACAAAATGCGTATCAATCGTGTTCTACAATTTAAAAACGCACATATATGAGACTTTACCTTTGGTCCAAAGTTGGACATAACGAAGTCTCCAATTCTGTAGGAGAAGATGGCCTCGAGTGACAGCTTCTTCTTGTCGATCATTTTCTTGGCCCTCCTCACATATTGGAGAGGATCCGAACCACTTTTGTGATAATAAACAGGCAATAGCAGCATACCAAATTGGTTACCAAAACGAGTAGACTTGTCATTCAACAATTTTGACATTTCCTGGATCACGAGATTGGAGAGTTTCAGAATGCCTATAATTTTTCACGTGATCATAGATAAATCACGTCAAATCCCATATACCGTTTATAGCGTATTAATCGTATACTATAATTTTAAAACGCATGTGTTATAAATTTATGATATACGATTGGCATACAATAAATGGTATTAGAGATATGAACCCTAAACGATACAAATTAAAGTGGTCATATATACCTGCAATCCGGGCTGTGGTCTTAAGTTGACCATGGCAAGTCCAGTCATCTTAAGTCCTTCTTTTAAAGCTTTTTCCACAAATTAATTAAATAGTAAATTAGCACACTGAAATAGTAAATTCTTTGTTTATCTAATAAAAAAATTAATTTCTTTAAAAGAAAAAAAAAGAGAATATTAAAGAGGCATTAATAAATCACATATATATACCTTCAGATGGTGATCGTAAGCTTAGGTATCTTGAGAGCCCGCATGAGATAATACCAAAGAGTACGTCGTTTATGGTCTGAAAAAGAAGACAAATTCGTTGAATCTCTACTAGCTGTGGTATCAGTGACGTGATTGAAAAGGAAAAACATTGACATTTGTCGAAATAACAAATTGTTATACCAACTATTTTTTTCGTTTCAATCCAATTCTAATAAGTGTAATTTTATATTTTTTATCAAATTGTTAGAGAGTGTTTGATAGTTTTCACAAATCTCGGAGTGTTTGGTTGATTGAACAAATTTCGAGGTTAGTAGTAAAGAAAAAGGACTATTGGACTCATTGATTGCAGGAAATTAAAAACAAATCAATTGTGAAAACGACTCAATTGAAACAAATCAATTATGAATACGACGAAGGATTAAGGAACGTCTCAAATAGTTGCGTCTCTTCTTTTGTTACTTCCACTAATGAAATAAAAACAACTAGTGTGTGGTATACTTATCCTAGTACTTGTGGTTCTAAAAAAGCCAATGGATATTATTGTTCAAATTGATTTTTTTGTTCTTTTCTTTTACCTTTTTAGTTCTATTATATTCTCGTTTTCAATTGTAATTTCTGACTAAAAAACAGTTACGTTCCTGAACTCTTTTAGTAAAACAGGAGAAATATACATTTTTTCACCAGTCTAATTCGACTTAAATTCAGAACACAATTAAACATCTACTAACTAAACCCTAATTAAGAATCTTAATATATTTTGTTATTACTTTCTTGTAACACACTTTAGAACCGATACAAAACATGACACATATTTTTGAATAATTATCTATTTGTTAAATTTAACCAAAATTTAAAAGAAAAAAAGGAGATAATATACACTTTTAAAATATCAAAAAGTGTCATAAAAAGTGCTACTTTATGCCCTAAACCGTTAGTCAAGTTGCACGGCTGGCCCTATAATTACCAACCAAGTCTAATCGATTTCCCAACACCAAACAAAATAGGGTCTTATCTTAACTAAAGTGGTGGGTGAGGATAAACTGTCTAGTACTCCGTATATCGATTATAATCATGTCCAAATTAATAAAGTAACATATTTTATTTTAGAACAACACTGTTTAACTTCAAAATAATTTAATGAAACGCTGCAGTTTATGTAGTTTCACTTTAAATAGAATTTTACAAGATATTTTAGATAGACACAATATCCTTTTGAGTGAGTGAGTTAGAGTGATAGTGAAAATTACATGTTTAAAATATTCGAATTATAAAAACAAGATTTCAACCTTACCTTAATGATACATTAGCAAATCTCATACTGCACCGTATTAATCTCTAGTATTTGTTTTAGAGTGCAAATATTGAGTTTAACGTTTAATTCAATGGTTTCAAATCAAAGATTTTCCCCCACAAAAAAAAAAAAAAAAAAAAAAAATTAAGTGTACCAAATATATTTAAAAACAAAATAAAGCATAAACGTAGCATGAAGTGAGAAATTTACCGCGCCACCAACCACAGCTTTTTTGACAACCTTCATATCGTCAAGCTTGAACTTAGCCGTCACCAGCTTTCTGGGCCATAGCTCCACCCCTGCTCCGCCGCTAATGGCGGTCTTCTCATCCTTCAACCACAAGCTTCTCAGGCAAAATTCCACCACGAAAACCCACGTGTACCACACCACCTTCAGTAACTTCCAGAAGCTCCTCTGGTCCCCACCGGAAGAAGAGGAAGACGTTCCCAAACCGCCGATGGTCGGAATTCCAGTCGGGTCATCAGCCCTCCGGCAACTCAACAAAAACATGGACATCAACGAAATCCCATCTCCGAGCGCATGGTGCACACGGAGAACCACGCAGTTGTGAGCCATCAGAAGGTGAAATTCCCACAAGGGCTTGTCGGTTCCGAGGGGGCTGGAGACGGCCAGATCGGCTAGGTAGTCGTTGACGGCGTCATCTCCGGAGACGGAAGGGTAGTCGTCCGTGATGGGTTCGTCGCGGATGATGACGTGTCGGTCGACGTCGACCTGGGTTCTCCGCCAGTGCTCGCGGCCCTTGGAATCGTGAACCAGAAGGCTGGAGAAACGTGGCTGTTTGATCATGGCGGAGACTTTTATTTCGGATTTGAAGGCGTCAACGTCGATGGGATTTTTCAGGCCGATAGCGCAGTTTATGATTTGGTTCATTTCCGGCCGGAGGAACAGCCGGCCGGCCGGAGTCAGCGGCTCGTCGTTCTCCGTGGTTACCATTCTGCCGGAGTCAAGAGTTTCTGTTTTGTTTGCTTCTTGTTGGCGCTTTTAATAAGGAATTGATATGCTTAATTTATATAGATTGATACCAGAAAGCTTCAAAGTCAACAAGATTAATGTTTTTAACCGTTGTTCACAAGCATTATATATATTTTATCAAAAGCCACGTTGCAATGATGGGTTGAATTGTATGTGTAGAACATGTTAATTATGACCGCAAGTGTGTGTTTAGTGGTGGATCCCTCTTTATCTAGTGACGTGGTCCTCTGTCTCTAGCTGTCTGCTTTTGGGAGGAACTTTCCTGTTTTACTCCGATAGTAAAATTAGTTTAGAATATGGGAAAATATACGTGATCTAAAGTGGAATCCAATTACCTTTTTAATAAGTAAAACCTTGAGTATTTATACTAAACTAAGAGTGTAAAAGGCTCCGACAGCCTAAACATGCTAATTCCAATGCAGTCTCCAAACTCTAACACGGGTCCCATGCTCTCTCTTAAGGGGATTTAAATATCCATGCCCTTTGTCGTGCACTAGTCATTGTCGTGCACTCAGGGCACTGTAGCCGAGGTCGGTTGACCGTCAACCCGTCAGTGGGAGACGTGGTCAGCCTTATTTCACATCATCATTATTATAATATCCAACATTTAGCGTGCGGTAATGAAAATTGAAAAAAGATCAAATAATTTTTTGGATTAAAATTTTAATGTGTGCTACGTTGAAATCTGATTATTTAAACTACTATATCGTGTTAAAAATAATTTAAATTTTTTTTAATAAATAATTATTCTATTTCTGAGTATGAGATGCTCAAATTTCATTTTTATTTAAAGCTATTATAATTTCAAGAAACAAACTCTCACCTTCCGTGGAATGGAATTTGGAGAGGCAATATGTCACTTTTTTTTAAAATTTTTTATAATGAGGCAATATGTGGCTTAGCACATGAAAATAGTTGCTTTCAATCGCAATACACACGATATTGTTATTACGGAAGATTCTTTAAATTTGCATCCGTATATATATTCCATTTGGGGCAAGACAGATGGCGAGGAGTTTGTGGATCTTTGCTTTGGTGCCTATATACATACGGAAATAGATTTTGGACCGATTCGGGAAGGTGCCGAGCCTTTGTAAATGGGGCCCATATATTTTCATTCCGTTTTTACCTTTTCCACGTCAGAGCCACATGAGTGTAGTAAATGTAAACCGCCCTCCCTCTATATCTCTGTTATAGAAATTTAAACAAAATATGGAAAAACTCCTATAAGCGCCTAACTTTTTTCGGAAGGACTCGGCCAAACACTCGAAACAACCGAGGTTACTGTAACCCGGCTAAACAACGAGCAAAGCGGAAGCCTTGAAAAACAATCACTAAGGCACAACACCGGAACACTTATCCAAATTGGCCCAACCTTGCTATATACAATTCATCAAGAATCTATATACGCAAGGTCCTAACTCACTCAGGACAGCACTCTCGCGGGAAGACACAAGCCTAACTCACCGTAAGCTAGACTTTCTCTCACTACACTTGAGTTTCTCTCTCTAGAACACTCAAGCTAGCTACTCGATTCTAAGTCTCACTCAAACTGCCTTTCCCCCAAGTGCCCCTTTGCCAATTTATAGGCAAAGGCCTTAGATGACAATCCCATCCAAGTAGGTTCTAGAGAATTCTAGCGCCAAGCCTTGCCCGCACCTTCTAGCCGCGCCTAGAAGCTTCTCTGCACAAGCCCGCACTCTCATCTAGAATTCTCCAGCAACGTCCAGCATTCCCGCGTGTCACGGGTCGCTAATTTGAATCACCAAAATAAGCGCACCATGAGGCAAGCAAGGCTACAGCTAGCCAAGCTTCCGCCATTTCTCGCATCTGGGACTCGTTCCCAAAGTACTTGCAATTAGGCCATCCGAATCAATGAAAATAAACAAAGGCAAACTCATAAGCCAAAGCTTGGTTTTCATTAATAAAAGAAGGAAATTACAAGAAGTAGCCAAGAGCTTAAATGGGTGGTGGGAACCCAACTCTTGCTTGCATTACATCAACCCACCAATAACTAGAAAGGCTAAAAATCAGAAGTGCCCTGAGGGGAGACCAGGGCGTACAAAATGGGTAATCTTGCAAAAGATCACCAGTCTAACTAAAACTAACATCTCCCCCAACCTTACTAACTATTACAACATAAAGAAATAACACAAATGAATATTTACAAGGTTGGACGCCGCTAGACTCGATCGTTGAGGTGTTGGGCGCGGGGCGCGCAGAGAGGTGGCGGCGCTGGTGCTACTACTGGGCGCGCACTAAGACTGGGGCGTGGCGCGCGCTGAGGCTGGGAGCGGGCGCGCGCTGAGGTTGGGGCGCGGGCGCGCGCACTGAGGCTCTGGGCGTGGCTCGCGTGCTGAGGCTGGGCGGGGCGCGCGCTGAGGTGCTGGTGCGCCTGCTGGGGCTTGGGCGCGCGCTCAGGCGATGTTGTGCTGCACCATGTGTTGGGCACCCAGTGCTGTCCGACATATGATGCGAGGCGTTGTGCGACGCGTCGTGCGATTCCGCTCCTTCGGAACTCAGCTTTGAGCGCGAGTTGCAACATGTCATTTTATGCTCATCGGGCATTGATGTGGTTGCGGGGTAAACACGGGAGGTGCGCCCCGTAACACCGCGCCAAGTTTAGAGCATTCCGGTCCCTTCTCGCACCATCCAGCTCCCTCGCGACCTGTCGCGGCTCTTCTCGCAGACGCTAGACGCCTCGTGAAGATTCTAGCTGCCTCTAGAATCTTCCAGCGCGCACCAGACCGGCCTCTCGCAGATCCCGCCATGCAACGCCCACTCGAACGTCCTCGTGACTTCGAGCATGGCCTAGAGCATTCTCGAATGTTCTAGGGCTTTCCCGAGCCATCTGTCACCATCTAGGTCCTTCCGGACCATTCTGGAGAGTTTTTCCTTAGTACTGTTCCAAGGCAAAACACCCAAGTGCCAGCTCGGGCTATCAAGGCGTAGAAGAACCCATAATTTCCCAGAACCTTCTAGATCCTTCCCAAACCTTCTCCATGGTCCTTCCTCATGAAAGACCATCAAGTTTTGGTGCCTCATGCCCCAAAACTCCCTTGCCCCTCGTCACCAAGTTCAGCACGGCGCGCCCCCAAAGCACGCCCGGCGCAGCCTCATGCCAGCGCCAACGTTGGCCCTCCTGGCCAACACCTCCGCGCCACTCCTTGGTCCGGATCACGTTTTGGTGCCTCATGCCCCAAAACTCCCTTGGCTCTAGTAGCCAAGTTCAGCAACACGACGCGCCCTCCTAGCACGCCCGGCGCGGCACCATGCCCGCGCCACAAACCTCAGCATTGGCCCTCCTGGCCAACACCTCCGCTCCACTTCTTGGCCCGGTTAGCGCAGGGGAAAATTCCGCTAACACTTAGTATGTGTGTATTTCATACATATCTAGGGTAGGTTGTCTTGAATTCTTCCAACTCTATATTTCACTCTTATTAATTGTCAAAAAAAAATTATGTATGTATTTAACTATTAAAAAAAATTTATTCATACATTGAACCTGGAAAAATTTTATTGTGATTCCGCCACTATATATATTCAAATTGCATTGCAACAAACTTCCACGTATACATATGTGATATTGTGACCCCGCAAAGGACATGCATGATGTTGTGTTTGCATAAGGTAGCTGTCTTTATTTTTATTTTCCGCAAAAGCCAGTGTCAAATAGGTTTTATGGTAAGTGCATATCAGGTTTAGCTTCTAAAATATCACATCTCAGGTTTAACTGTTAATATATTGCCATTATGAGTTTAATTGTTGAAATATCGCAAGCTATTTAGCTTTTAGTGTATCGAGATTATGAATTTAGCTTAAATATGGTGTATCAAATTTATCATCTAATGTATCACGGTTGTACGTTTTTAACAAGTTCAACATCTGATGTATTGTATATTCAATTTAACTTCTATGTATTACACTTATGTTAAAATACAAATATTTAAAAAATAGACATATTAAATTTAGAGGCTAAAATATCGCACATCTAAATCTAACCAGACAAGATAGAGGTGTAAAAGGACTGCAGGCTGCAGCCCAGGTCGTGGCAAACTTGTCCCAACATAATTACTGGGATGCTAAAAGTGATGTTGGGACAAGTTCGCTATTTGTTGAAGGAGTCAATGTAAGCGGCACGTAAGTGATATTAACGTTTTCTATTGGGTTAAACGGCAAGTTTGCCCTTTCACTGACGGAGTTGTGCGAACGACACGTAAGTGATATTAATATTTTCTGTCGTATTGAACAGTCAAGGGACCAAATAGTTCGAAAAATAAAAGTAAGGGACAAAAAAGATCGTTTTAAAATGTAGCGGACCAAAAAGATTATTAACCATATGTAAGGAACAAAAAAATCATTTTGAAATGTAATGGACCAAAAAGATATTAAGCAATATGTAAGGGACTAAATGAGCACTTTACTCTTTTCCAAATACACAAATATTACTTACTCAGTCTCACCCAAATAATCTATTGTATTACTAAAAACGGTATATATGGTGGACTTTTTGAGTGAAGTGAAAGAAGAAACTAAAATGGAAATATGGAAAACAACCATATTTCTAAACTCCGAGCCGAGGCCGATGAAGCGATGGCGAAGTCCTTCATTTGGAGCAAAGCATCTTCAAGACAATTGGCCAGAAGTTTTGGGTTAGGGATGATGTCCTTCGCCACCATGATTTGCATCTCCGCCCTCCCGGCGTAGCTCACCATATGCATCGTTATAGCCTTACAATATTCGAAACCGATTGGAACACCGCCCCCGCCACCAAAATTGTACGTGTATATGTCAACTTTTCAACATGTATGCATGGCCTAATTCTAATGAAACATTAATATAAACGCGACCAAAATTAATTGAACTTACATGGGTAGGCTTTGAGGAAGTAGCTCTAAGATAAGTAATGGGATTTCCCGATACTGTAATCTCCTCATTTGGACCAACAACGTTGGAGATTGTGAAGCTTGTGTTACTCATAATCCTGTAAGTAAGCGAGGATGCCAACTATATACACAGAGGTGACCACATAATAAAATATCAGAGGGGACAACTTTATTGGAATTTTTTTTAAGTGTCGTTAAATAAGATACGTACGACTACTAAATTAAGTATCAAAATAATCATAATAATATATGTCTTAAAAAAAATCTAAATAATAAAATAAAAGCAAATACATACTGGAAAATAACTATTCAAAATTATTTAATCAATAATTAAAAATCACAATTCTCTTTATAAATATTCAATTATAAATTCATACATATCATTAAAATAATATTGCTATAGCCCATAATTATTCATCACATATAATACAAAATTAACTACTGACTATAAAAAAGATATACAAAAATTAAATTCACAAGAATGATAAGAAAAATAACTAGATTAAACAAATAATTAAACTCACAAGTTTTTAGCTTTTTCAATTAGGCAAGAAATGGAGGAAGCAATGGAGTTTGAAGGGAAGGGAAGGGCTTGGCTGCTGAAATTTGGGTTTGTTCGTGCAGGGGAGTGAATAATGAGAGAATTTGGGGCAAAATAAAATTTGGGTGGTAGGATTTGCAAATTCAGGGTTTCCGAAAATGGCCCTTAGTTTTTTTTTCCTTTTTACACCCCCTTAGTAGAACCACGTCGCTTTACTAAGGGAGTCCCAAAAAGAAAAAAAAAAGAAAGGAGAAGAATCGTCTTCTTCCTTATCAATGGACTCGGCCGCGCGGCGGAGGGGCAAAGAAGAAGGGTAGTATTACAACTACCCTTCGCTCCCGTGGAAGGCGGGGCGTCGACACCGCCTCGCTCCACCCTATATCACCACTGTATATACATACATATCACATCAGATTTTTTGTTCATTTTTATTTTGTAAATCCCGTGTATTGAAATAAAGTAATTAAATTTACCTTGTCACTCCCGTGTCGTTTGGTTATGAACAAGTGACAAAATAAAACTTAATTTACTTTTCGTGACCAGCGAATAAATAAGAAGCAAATTAGGAAAGAGTCAACCTTTGGTCCTAAGATGGAAACAACCAAGTCAACAACTTTGTAGGAGACGAAGGCCTCTAGAGAAAGCTTCTTCTTGTCGATCATTTCTTTAGCTCTTCTCACAAATTGGAGCGGATCCGACCCACTTTTGTGATAGTAAACGGGTAATAGGATCATACCAAGTTTGTTTCCAAACCCGGTACCCGGTTCCCGCCCATTCAACAACCCTGACATTTCCTGGAAATAATATTAATATTGCTGATTTATCAATATTTTTGGTAACGACTATGAATAAAAAAAGATATAAATAAAGTTACTATTTTATACGTACCTGTAGTCCTGACTGTGGTCTTATGTTAACCATAGCAAGTCCAGTAATCTGAAGTCCTTCTTGCAAAGCTGGTATAAACAAATCAAGCAACAACTAGGATTAATAATTTCGTTGGTTTTTAAACTTGGCCTTAAATAGTATTTTTGTCCTGAATTTCAAAATGTTTCTTTTTCCGTTTTTAGACTTGAGTTTTTATTTGCAAGTAAGTCATCACCAAAATTTTTCACTAAAACAGCCCAATGCCAGCAGACATGTGTAAGTGTACCACAAATACATAGAGGGTACATGGTTAAGGAAAAATGAAATTGTCCGGTAGTAAGTCCATTACATAAATTTTCCTCTACTGGTAGCACGCTTACATAATGTGTTGGCCGATGTTAGGCTAGTTTTGGTCGAAATTCCAATGATGAAATACAAGTGGATGAAAAGTTCTAAGTTGAGAATCAAAGAAAAACATGCAATTTCGAATTTAGAGACAAAAGTGCAACATAAGACTAAATTAGGCCGGTACGGAGAGAGTTATTATATTTTTTATAATTATAAACATGAAGTTAACTAGATGTTAATAATAATCATGCATGCATACATTGAGGTGGTGATCGGAAGAGTAGGTATCTTGAGAGCCCACACGATATTATACCAAAAAGTACATCGTTTATGGTCTGCAAATACCATTTAAGCAATGAATTATACTCTATATGATTTGAGAGTTGGATTCAAGAATTAGTACAAGAAAAATGGTATGAATTAAGTGAAAGATTTACCGCTCCAACCACCGCTTTTTTGACAACCTTCATATCTTCTAGCATGAACTTGGCCGTCGCTTGCTTTCTGGGCCAGAGCTCCAACCCAGCTCCGCCGCTGACGGCGGTCTTCTTATCCTGCAACCACAAGCTTCTCAGGACGCACTCTATCACAAACACCAACGTGTACCAAACCACCTTTAACAACCTCCACAAGTCCCACCGCCACCCACCGCCATCAGGAGAAGACACCGTCCCCAACCCCTGACGGTCGGAAGTTGAGTGGGATCGTCAGCTCTCCTGCAACTCAACAAAAACATGGACATAAGAGAAATCCCATCTCCGAGCGCGTGGTGAGCACGGAGAACCCCGCATCTATGAGCCATCAGGAAGCGGACTTCCCACAAGGGCTTGTCGGTGCTGAGGGGGGTGGAGACGGCGAGATCGGCTAAGTAGTCGTTGACGGCGTCCTCAGACGAGGCGGAAGGGTCGTCGGTGAGGGGTTCGTGGTGGACGATGATGTGTCGGTCGATGTTGAGGTGGATTCTCCGCCAGTGCTCGCGGCCGTTCGAGTCGAGGACAAGAACGCTGGAAAACCGCGGCAGTTTGAGCATTGGGGAAGCCTTTATTTCGGATTTCAAAGCGTCTACGTCAATGGGATTTTTCACGCCGATAACGCAGTTTATGATTTGGTCCATTTCCGGCTGGATGAAAAGCCGGCCAGCCGGAGTCAACGGGTCATCGTTCTCCGTATCTATGTCCATAGAAATGAATTTAGCGAACCCTCGATACAACAGTCCAAATTAAGAGATTACGGAGTCATTTAACCTTAAAAAGCAAACTTAATTTGCATTGGAACAAACCGACACACACAAATTTGAAAGTAGCCTAACAAACTAACATATAATATATGTGACCCCGCAAAGAAGACGGGTACGAAGTTTGCATGTTGTTGAGTACACTCAAAGATAAGTTATTCACTATTGCATTTACACATGCTCGATCGGGCCACCAAGAGATTAAGTTGGATTCATATTTTGTCAGTTTTTACCTATTTAAAATACAGATTGATAGAACTCTATCG
This sequence comes from Leptodermis oblonga, assembly GCA_016801395.1. Classification (NCBI taxonomy): domain Eukaryota; kingdom Viridiplantae; phylum Streptophyta; class Magnoliopsida; order Gentianales; family Rubiaceae; genus Leptodermis; species Leptodermis oblonga. Next base: position 46,349,033 of record CM028755.1, read on the forward strand.
AAAGTATCTGATGGCATCCCTTTCCTATTATTCTAGAAATTTTTTTGAAACAAATAAAAGCTCGACCGGAATTGGGTTGATAATGCTACTGGCATATATGATGGTGTAATTTAATTAATTTTGTAAGCAAAAAAATACGTATTTCCAATTACATATTGTGGGGAACATACTATATACAAACCTATTAGCAAACATTGAATCGTAGAATAATGGCGTATGAAACAATACTAATGTTATTACAAATGTCATTGTATGACTCATACCTAATAATTGAATAGTTTCGTTACGAAATTATAGTGTAATCATGTATTTCTATATGAAAATGTATAGGTATTAATAAATCGCATCATGAATTTTATTCTGTTTACACTCCAATTCAAAAAAACGAGGGTTCTATTATACAGCAACATCAACAACTAAGCTTTTTTTTTTCATTGCGATTTAATTTTCATGTCACAAAATATTAAATTGAGACTATTGCTCTCTCTCTCTCTCTATATATATATATATATAAAGTTTGGACAATAACCATTTTTTTTATACTGGAGGAACATTATCTCCGGAATTAGCAACAGCGAAGTCCTTCATTTGTTGCAAAGCATCTTCAAAACACTTAGCCAAAATTTGGGATCTGGGATTATGTCCTTTGCCACCAACAGTTGCATATCAGCTCTCCCAGCGTAGCTCACCATATGCATTATTATAGCCTGCCTTAAACAAACGTTAATTAATAATTAACCATCCGCCTCGAGTCCGATCTATCTTAAATTGTACTTTATGATTCATAAATAATTGTAACGTTATATTCTTTTAATAGGACGGACGGAGCTAAACTTACATTGGGTGCGCTTGAAGCATTTGCCCATATGTAAGTAACCGGATTCCCAACTATTGCAACCTCCTCAGCAGGGCCAACCACATTGGAAATTGCAAAGGTTGTGTTACTCACAATCCTATAACTCGCCCACGAAGAAACCTAACCATATACATACTAAATTAATGTCCAACGGTGGAATTAGAAAATATATTTAAAAATATTTGAGGATACAACATATGAATATATAGTTAAATATAAGCGACTAATAAGGGTGGAGGAGGGGTTGGAGGGGTCCAAGAACGACCACACCCCCCTTGGATCCGCCCTTGCATACAGGCAAGGAATTTCAGATGATGGGTCAAAACAGAACATGTATCCTTATTAATATAATTTTGTGTAGTGCATAATTAATTAGCTTTATTTTAAAAAGTAAGTATATACATGATCAAATGATACTCCTTCTGACCCACAAGAAGAGTTCGATTTTCAAAATGTACAATTTACCACCATTTTATTGTACCATTTGTCTTTGCTTTTTACGTGTTAGTTAATTATAATCCACATATTATTATATTAGTAAGATATGAAAAACAGTAGAACATAAGAAATACCTAATTAATTATTTTGCGTGGTATATTTTTTTAAATTAAAAAAAAAAAAACTAAAATCCAGACTTTTTTAGTGAAACGAAACGAACGGATAAAAGTGGATAACTCTACCTTTGGTCCGATGATTGACATAACCAATCGCAGAAGTCTGTAGGAGCAAAGGCCCTCTAGTGAAATCTTCTTCTTGTCCACCATCTTTTTGGCCCTTCTTACATATTGAAGAGGATCCGAACCACTATTATTCTTGTGATAATAAACGGGCAACAACATCAAGCCAACTCGATTACCAAATCGTGTACCCGACTTGCTGTTCGACAACGCGGACAACTCCTGGCATGCATGCATGTATAAATAATAGTTATATATATATATATATATTTTTTAAATTATTTAATCATTAAATAATGGTTTATACAATGACTCTCCCAACTGTGTACTAGTGGCCTTTAATATATTATTATGTCATTATAAGAGTGTTGGAGGTTATCTTAAGGACGACGTGGATTACGGCTGACGTCGTCTGCTGTAGACGAGGTGAAGGCAACGTCGTCTGCCGAAAATGAGGTGAAGGTGACATCGTCTGCTATAGACGAGGTGAAGGTGATATCGTCTGCCGTAGACGAGGTGGAGGTAATTAAACCTCTTCTTCTGACGACCTGGAGTATTATGGGGGCGAGACTCGACATTCACTAGTGCACGACAGAGGACACAGATATTGAGAGCCCCTTCATTACTCATGGGGGACGCGTGGAGGAACAGGGAAGTGACACCAGGACTCACACACTTAGACTGAGGGAGTCCTTCAGTACTGGGAAAAGGTTCAGTATAAATAGAGAAGTCTTTCCTCAGAGAAAGGTAATTTGATTCCACTTTAGCAGACTAATATTCTCTCGTATTTGATACCAACTTTGCCATCGGAGTGAAACAGGGGAGTTCCTCCCAAAAGCAGGTAGAAGGAGGCGGAGGCCGACGTCACTGGAGATCGTCGCTAAGGAGGGATTCAACAAAGAGCTATTGCAAAAATTATTACTTCTTTTGTTACATTAGAATAGTCCGATTTTGAAAATGTACAACGTATTATAGATTTCAATGTACAATATATAAAATGACTAATTTTTTTTTATCATTCATTTTACTAATATTGTGGATCATATACTATAATATATTCGTAAGGATAAAAAGAATAAAAAATTTAAAAGTGGTGTTTGGGAGAAAGAAGAAAAAGAAGAAGTTTACCTGCAATCCGGGCTGTGGCCTTAAGTTAACCATAGAAATTCCAGTCATCCGAAGTCCTTCTTTTAACTCTTTTTCACAAAATTAATTGAATTCCAAATTAGGACACTGGCATTGCAAGATCAAGAGGTATTTGTGCAATGAAAAAATATATACTATCTCTGCCCATTAAAATGTTTAGTTTCAAAAATGTAAAGATTATTATTATTATTATTTATTGATAACATAGAGATTATTACTGATGATAAGTTATTAGTTAAAAGTCTTCACTTTGTAATATTACAAGGTGAATCCTTCTAGTGGTGGATAGGATGGATTAACGACTATAATTAGTAATATTAATTTTTTTGTTTTTAATTTTACATTAATTATGAATAATAAATTATTATATTAGCAAGGTATTGAATGTTAATAAATTGAAACAGAAATTTTTTTTAGAGTAATGATACTCTCCTTAACTTTCTCATAACAAGTGAGGTGTCATGCATTCATTGGTTACATTTTTATAAAATAATTGTTAATATTACATTATTGACCAATGAATACATAACTTTTATTGAGATAAAATTTTTTTTTTTCTTTTAAACATGATTCTTTATCTGAAACGAGATTATATAGTTGTAGATTATTACTATCACACTAGTAGAAGCTTCTGGATGGTTTCTGAGATCTCAAGAATTTATCTACATTAAAAAGCCAATTAATAAATCAAACTTACCTTCAGCTTTAGGTGGTGATCGGACGGCTAGGTATTTCGAGAACCCACTTGAGATTATGCCAAAAAGCACGTCGTTTATAGTCTGCAAACACCAAACCATTTTGAATGTAAATTAATTAATGACATATGATTTTTTTTTTTTCTTCAGCAACGATTAACATACCTTAATCGGAACGGAAAGGGTTGAGATTCCCGACATTTAAACAGTTCAGCATTAACAAAAAATATACTTTTTATTATAAATGATAAGTTAAAATAAGTAATTTATAATCATAATTCTCGCGTATAATTTTTTTACTTTCTTAAATAAAAGTTATTAGAAAACAAATTACTTAACATACTACTCTTTACGTAAAACGAAAATGAATAAGTAAAAGAAAAGAAATAACAGCAGTATACCGCGCCATTCACCGCTTTTTTGACAACCTTCATATCACCAAGGTTGAACTTGGCTGTCGCTAGTTTTCTCGGCCAGAGCTCCACCCCAGCTCCGCCGCTAATGGAGGTCTTCTTATCCTTCAACCACAAGATTCTAATGATAAACTCCGTCATAAACAGCATAGTGTACCAGACCACCTTGAGTAAATTCCAGAAGCTCCAACTCCTCCGCCGCCCGCCAGGTGGACGGCTGATGGTCGGCATTTTAGTGGGGTCATCGGCTCTCCGAAAGCTCAACAGGAACGTGGACACCACGGAAATCCCATCTCCGAGCGCGTGGTGGAATCGGAGAACCATGCAGTTGTGGGCCATTAGGAAGTGGAATTCCCACAAGGGCTTGTCGAGGCTGAGGGGGCTGGAGACGGCGAGATCGGCTAAGTAGTCGTTGACGGCGTCATCCGAGGAGACGGAAGGGTCGTCGGGGAGGGGCTCGTCACGGACGATGACGTGTCGGTCAATGTCGACCTGGGTTCTCCGCCAGTGCTCGTGGCCCTTGGAATCGAGAACCAGAAGGCTGGAGAAACGTGGCTGTTTGACGAGTGCGGAGGCCTTTATTTCGGATTTCAAGGCGTCTACGTTGATGGGATTTTCCAGGCCGATAGCGCAGCTTATGATTTGGTACATTTCCGGCCGGAGGAACAGCCGGCCAACTGGAGTCAGTGGCTCGACGACGTCGTTCTTTGTATTTCCCATCCCGCGGGGAGTGAAGCAGACCTTTTTGCCCTTTTGTTCAGAATATTCCCTAGTTTTTTTTGTTGTTGTTGTTGCTATTCTCGTTAAGAAATGACACTGAGGAATAATAGATATATCAAATAATTTACCGTAATTTTTTTATAGTAACTTATTTGGCAGGTAAATAATGTTATATTTATACCAGTGTTGTTAAGTACGGACCGGACCGGTGGGTTGACCCGGTCCGACCGCGACCCGACAGCCTGTCCGGTCCGAGCTAATCCCCAAACCCGGAAATGTATAAAACCGGGGTTTGACTGGTCAAACCCGGGTTTACCCGGGACCCGGGTAAACCAGTCAACCCCGGTTTATTAATTTTTTTTGAAAAAAAATATTTTAACTTATTTTTTTTTATGGGCTAAGCTTTCAATCAGCCCATTAATTAACCCTATAAGCTATTGATAAACCATGACATTACTTGTCTATTTATAGGATTAAAATCACATTACTTTTAACTATTCTTCCAATATGAGACAAAGGTTGTTCATTTTTCTTTTCTTTTCTTTTCTTTTCTTTTTCCCTTTTCTGCAAGCATCAAAGGCATGAGTTTTTTTCCCCTTCCCATAACGTAGCGAATTAGCCGTGGACCCTAAGTCATTGAAAGTTGATGACAAATGTCTCATGCTCAAGTAATTTTTTGCATGAGTTTTTTTTAAAAAAATAATCTTAATTTTTTTTGTAGTTTTTTTTGAAGGCAATTTTTTAGTAGCTATTCTCTTTTAAAAGTAAAGTTTGTTTAATTTTTTTTAAAGTATTAATTTAAAACACTTCCATATTTATTATAATATCAAATTTTATTTTTTTAATAAAAATGCAATACTATAATTTTATATTTTAAAAGAAAGCTAATATATTCTTTTTTTAATTTATTTATCAAATTCTTTCTTTAATTTTTATTTTATAGTATCGAATTTTGATGTTTAACTGTAAATTTTGAAAAATATATATAATTGTTACAAAAAATATATTTTTAAATATTAAAAATGATAAAATTAAAGTATATTAATTATTAATATATTTACTATGTCATAATGATGTCATCCAGGTTGACCCCCGGTTGACCCGGGTCGTGCGACCCTTTGGTCTCGCCGGGTCGGTGTCCGGGCCGGGCCAAACAACATTGATTAATACTAATTATTTCATAAAAATGTTTGTACTCTATAAAAATTTCAAAGTCAACAATGGCAGATTAATCATGTACACTAGCCGTTTATCATTTTAGTTTTGATAAATTAAAACGGAATTCTTCTAGTAGAACAAGTGATCATTTACAAAATATGAGTAAATTGTGAACCGTACATCACCATATTAATAAAAATAAAGAATTAGTGTACATAAACAGAAACAAAACTATTTTGTTATGACAATTTTTATTTTTAATAGATTGAAGATATGAAACAAAAGGAGTAATAGTTAGGGTAAATTACAAAAACTCCTCATCGAAATCTTCAGTTAGACTATGAAATTTAGAAAATCACCTAGTAAACCTTGAGGTTTGTTAAAACACTACCAAACCCCTTCTCCTAAATGTGTACAAAATTTGACAAAATAGGTCCATTTGAAAATTTTTCAAACTTTAATATTTGCTTGATGATTTAGACAAATTTTAGAGGGAGGAGTTTTTGTACTTTTGTGTTCTTAAAGAAAAAGGAATGAAAGAAAGAAAAAGTTTAAACGTGGCGGCAACTTCTTTCTCACAACCTCATCTGTCCATATGCTTTAAATGACAAAGAAATTGCAATGGGAACGGGAATCTGATTTCAAAATTTGAAATTTCTATGTTTAATTTCTATATTTAGTACGTACAAAATTCAATAATTTAATTTATTATAGTTTTTAAAATATAATTTAAAATTTCTTTAATAATAAATATATTAATTTTGGATATGAGATGTTCCATTCTCATTTTCGTGCGCCAAACGCACCATAGAATGTGAGATGAAAATAGTATTACAAAATGAACTCTTCTAATCGAAAGAAGAAGAAGGGAGTATATGATATTAGAGTTGTGGTTTGCACTTCAATTTAAATTGTGGCTTGATTGATTTAAGAATCTGGAAATGTGTACTGAAAGTGTTATTTCGAAGTAGAAAATGATAATTTATTTGTTTTCAAAATTTATTAGTCTAACTATTTGCTGTTTCGACAATTAACAATGTTTTATACTTTTAATCTCGGTTTAATGCGTAAAATTATTATATTTTCATCACATTCAGAAATTTCCCGACAGCCTCATCTGCCGCCTGCTTTAAATATTGCGAGATGAGCAGGTTCTAAATTATGGGCCAATTTATGAGTTGAGATCGACATAATCAAGAAAAGCTAGTCATTGAAAGAAACAGTACTAATTTAATGTTTCTTTCAATAGTAATGTACTCTTTGCACTTCACGAACGAAACAGTAATGATATATATTTCAACTATTTCATCACAACTTTTGCATAGCAACTCATGTGGTATGCATTCATTCGTCGACTATGTGATATTAATAACTACTCCCTCTGTCCTCAAAAGAGTGTCGCTGGGGAAGAAAGCTCACAAATTAAGAAAACATAAAGTTTACATACTTACCCTTATTAAAGGGTAACAAACACAATTGATAGCTCAAAATTTATTAGTTTGTGCCATTAATTACTCCCACAAATTCTCAGCATTAGCAATTACAACCACTACCCTCATTACTCCCACTATCACTGTCATTTTAAACAATACAAGCACAAACAACACACATGCGCCATAAATCTACCGAAAAAATTAACAAAATGAAGAATTAAGAAGAGGAAACAGAAAATGGTAGGCTTTGAATACAGATAGAAAGAGACGGCAGAAAGAAAATAAAATAAGATGAAGAGAGAAGGAGTGAGAGACGATAACTTAGATAAGAGAAGAAAAAGAAAGAAAGAAATAGAAGAAGAAAGGGGAAGAGGAAGTAAAATTAACACCATCGGAAGAAGAAGAGGAGGAGAGAGGAGAGAAAATAGGAAAATTTGTGTTTATCTCTATTTGTGCTTATCTGTATTGTCATTAATTATCAGAATTGTGAAAGTTTGGATAAAGGGTAAAAATGAAACTTTATTTGTTTTCTGTATTGGAAATTGTGAGGTGACACTCTTTAAAGAAAATTTTTTTTACTCTCCAACGACACTCTTTTGAGGACAGAGGGAGTATTTCATAAAAATATAAACAATGAATGCACATCACATGAGTTGCTATGCAAAAGTTGTGATGAATATTTAAGATATCTGTAATTACTCGTCTCGAAATTAGTGTCTCTTTTCATATCGATACAGAAATTAAGGAGTTAATTAACTGCATTCTTTTTCTTTTTTTTTTTTTTTTTACTTATATTTATGTTTTTACGGTTAAATGACTAACTAGATATTAAATGATAATTTATGTAATGCCTGTACATCTAGAATAATATTATAATTAATTTCATTAAGGTTCAATTAAATTAAGGATAAAACCGAGACTATTAATTTTTAGTATTGGAATATGTAAAGAGACATATTTAATGATAAAAATATGTTATAAAAGGAAGATTTATTTAGGAACGAAAGGACTATGTATGTTTAATTTATTAGTGTGATACAAATAAAATACTATTTCCTAGCCTCCGTTCAAGAGTCAGGTTTTAAAATGTGTAAACTATTATAGATTTCAAGGCAAATACCAGAAACAACTAATTTATATCTATTTATTTCACTAAAATCTTTATTTTTTGAAATGTATGTTAACTATAGTTCAATTATTATTATATTAATAAAAGTATAAAGAGAGTTTTTTTTTATATTAAAAAAAAAAAACTTAAAACACGTAAAACACAAACTTGCGCGGCAGCCGGCAGGCAAAGTTTTTGTGCCGGTGCCGTAGAAGATATAAATATGGAACACAGTTACACCGATGACGAAAGCTCACTAACTTAACCAATCGAACTAAATGTTAGCCTAATAAATTTGGTAAGCATTTAGTTGCTTGCCACCAAATTAAGTGATGAAAAGGAAAGAAGTTTGGTCATCATTGATGGCCGATTGATTGAGGTTAGTACGTGGCAGTGTTGTATATTTATTGTTTTGCTGGATTAATTTTAGATGAATTTAATTTTATTTGTACTTAAAAAAAATTGTTTTTCATTATGAGTTGTCTTTTAAAATATGTTTTTGAATATAAAACGTTTAATGCAAAAAGTGTATTGTAAAATGTAATAAATGTATAATTTTTAATAGTAAAAATTGAATTAGAAATGATGAAAATATTATAATATATTACGGTAAAAACCAAAATAGAAACAATAACAATTGAAAACCACCTAATGTTAAGTAGGCATTTTGAAATAAACAATCAAGATTTGGAAGTAAGGAAAAATGGGAATTTTGGTCCCTTTTGGTGATCACTTATGTTTCACTATTGCAAAAACGGGTTTTTCTTATTATTTTGTGGTCCGTGTAATAATTTTTGCATATTTAAATAAATTTTAGAGACAAATCGCAATATGATAAACTTACAATAAATAAGGGTAAATATGAAATAAAATGCACTATTTGCTCTTCAATTACTATAACATTATACATTTAGGAACAAATTTGAAAAATCTTACATTTAGAAAAGGCTAAAACATCCTTTAGAAACGGAAGGAGTAAATATTAAGGGTGAAAAAAACTATCCATGGTTAAGGTCGAACTCAAATTTTTTTTTGGAAAAAGGACGATTTCGGATTTTAGTTTTGAATAATCCGAAAACAAATTACAGGCTTCGGATTAAAAACAGCGGTTTCAGAGTAAAAACCTCAATTTTGGATAAAAGATTACAGCTTCTAATCAAACCGAGAACCACACTTTCAAAGCAAATCCGCATTCGTATTTCATATAAAAACCCAATCCGATCCAATTCGAAACCACAACCTTCGACTTAAAATCTTCAAAACCGATCGGTTTCAGATCAGAAAATACTTTTGTTCGCCCCTACTAAATATGATTACTAAATTTGCACGCATTTTAGAGGCTTATATATTATATGACGGTGAATTCAACGTACATATGAATTTGAGAGTGTATCTTACGTTTTGAGTTCATATATGAATGAAAAATAAGGTCTTTTGACTTCGATCTAAAAGAGCGCATGAAACCAGAGTGAATCTTAAGTAATCACCACTCATAATAATATGAAATGATAAAGCATCTAGTTAAAAGCACTTCTTGTTCTACGTTTAAGGAACTTTAAACACAAAAAACAAAGAAGCACATGAACTGCCTACTTCCTATCCAACTCATTCTACAGAACCACCTCAGGAATCTAGGAAAAACAGTTGCTAAGGATCAATCACTTTCCATCCCTAATCTCAGTTTTCACATAGAACACAGGTTTGTTCAAAATCAAATTCTCGTTTGGTTATTCGTTGGAAAACTTCAAATTTCATCCAACCAAACTGAAGCAAACTCATCACTGAATTGTCAAATGACCAAACACATAATCACTTAAGAAATTAAACACACTTCAATCATAGTATTTCCTCACATTGGATGAACAAAACGAGTACCAGCACCTCAAAAGAAGAAGAAACACAAAAGCATCAAACAAGTATAAAATTTCCAAGAAGTTACAAACATTCCAAATCCTTGTTTTGAGAACATATAATACAAGGCATAGGTTCTTTAAACGGGGCACTTAAGGGGTATCAGTGGTACCAAGCTGAAGATACAACATATTCAATTGCCAAAAACAGCAGGATGGAGAAAAGGATCCCCTGATTTCTTAACTAACAGAGTTTCAGATGAAAGGTTTCTAGGTTGGGTTGATTCAACATTGCTCAAGGAAAAACTGATCCCCAAACTAAACTAATGACTTCAGTTGTCCCTAACAAAGTTTCAAACCATGGTTCTGTAGAATAATGCACCATACAACCTGCTTACCAGAATACTACTTCCAACCGAACCAAAGTTACAGAAGAAAAGATTTTCAATCTCAGGACAAGACAATAAGTTAAAACCAGGATGGCAACAATAACCAAGCAATACCCTTGTACCATATTACCATTCACCATTGAAAAACCTAACCTTTAAGAAAACTATTACTGACTAGATTCCAAAATGAACGAACGAACAACTCAATAGACTCGGGGAGCAATAATAATTGGAAGTAACAAAAGGTTAAAACCATAAATTTTCGTATCACATGCCAAAATTTCAAATTCAGAATTACCCTATAGCTAGTCTTAATAAAACCAAGTTGATCAAGCAACTATTCCCGAGAATCTCAACAGGTCCTTCATCATCCAAAACGAAAGAAAATACATCCATTATCCAAAACATGGTGACAGCTTAATCAAAACCATACTGAACAAAGACAGTAAAAAAGAAACACTCAACGGTAAGACTTCTGGAACCTAGCACGAGCACCGCGACCACCGAACTTCTTGGGCTCACACCGCCTGGGATCAGCCACCAGCAAAGTCCTGTCGTAGCGTACAAGGATGTCCTTGATCTCCTTCTTTGACTGCTCGTCCACGAACTTCTGGTAGTAGGCGACGAGGGCCTTAGCGATGGACTGACGGATGGCGTAGATCTGAGAGGTGTGACCGCCTCCCTTGACGCGGATGCGCATGTCCACTCCGGCGAAGCGGTGGCGTCCGAGGAGCAGGATTGGTTCGAAGGCCTTGTAGCGGAGGATTTCGGGTTGGACAAGCTCGATGGGAACGCCGTTGATCTTGATCAATCCGCGGCCTCGCTTGCAGTGAGTGACGGCTACCGCCGTCTTCTTACGGCCAAAGCATTGAACTGACTCCACAGGCGCGGCCATGATTTTTGGTCTTCTCCTTCTCTGCGGCGGTAAAAAACCCTAATCTATTTGCCTAAGCTTTTGAGAGTGAGGGTTTCGCTTCGCTAATTGAAAATATAGAAGAATGAGGCAGGGGGGGCGAAGAGGGAAATTTGCAGGCCTAGGGTTTCGGATATATTTACGCAAATACCCTTTATAGGGTCGTTTATTGCGGTGATGCCACCACAAAATGGGCCTTTGGTTTACTTTTGATTGGGCAAAATAAATTCTAAAATTAGCGGGGCAGGAAAATTATGAGCCCGTGTTAGGCCCAAATATTCTCCCCAATGAAACTAATTTCAGATTTATTTCTTAGGCATTTTGAGAGAAATGAACAATTATAGAGAAGGTAAAAGAGGATAGCCTTGGCCCAAATTGGTGACCAAACTCAATATTCATATTTCTCTCTTGATATTCACTTTCAAAATTTACTTTTGTTCTAACAGTAAATCGCTTTAGAAAAAATTACTCTTCTTACCTTTATTATAATAACGTATGTTTATAATTACTAACACTTAAAAATGAAGGATATTAACCAAATAAATTGTGACGACTTAGCTATTTTAGTTATTGTGCATTAAAAGTTATAATAAATTGAACTCTATTCTAATGAAATAGAGGACGCAATACGCTACAGCGCTTATGCCAGTCATGTTAGGCGATAGTTATTAGTTTGTCCTTGTTTTTGTTTTTTGTAATTATGCGAAATATTTTCTAGTATTTTCAACAAGGGTGATTGATAAAGTATAATGTGGTTGGATGAACTTCGAAAATTGACTGAGAGTAAGGACTCGACTATACGTGATACATGTACTTATGGGAGACTTTGTAATAATATTTCAAAACTTAAGTTAATATGAGTTAAGAGTAAGTAATCTACATTATATTTTGGACAATGGATATAAATTGTATATGTTCGAACCTTGAGAACTCTGCAGGACGCTCACAAACTTTGTTATTCCCCTTTTCAGTTTCTACAACCCTGCCTTCCTATATAGTAAGTAATACATAAGTAATCGTGCCAAGTTTTAAAAAAAAAAAAATGTCGCTTTTGGCGACCCCATGATCCTTCTCTATGATAGGATTCCAATGTTTTAAACATACGATTGCCCATTTATTAAACCGGCCCTATTGGGCAGTCCATTTATTGTCTTAGGCTTTGTTTGTTTTATTACTTTTCCAAGAAAAGTCTATTTTTTCACTAAAAAAAAATCTATAATCAAACACTTTTATTTTTTCTTAAATTTTAATTTTAAAATTTGAAATTTCCTCTACAATTACAAAAACATCATTTTAAAACTAACATCATTATTACTTATTTTCTACACAATTTCTCATTAAAAAACTCCCTCCAAAAAAATTTCTCTCCAAGAAAGAAAATCTCCTATTTGAGTTACAAAACGAACAGAGCGTAAAATTCGGGTAACCCTACAGTAGGAGACATGATGTATAATGTTACCTAATCAATCGAAGAAATGGCATAAATAAGGTTAAAAGGACTCAATTGGCAGCCCAAATGGGAACACTTTGGATGCGTTTGTGGTGCAATGTAAAAATAAAATAAAAGTTAAGATTGCCTAACAATTTGACTATTTTCAAAATAACCAACGACCTATCATGCTTAAACTCATGGAACGTTACCAGGGGTAAAAAAGGAAAATGCCGAATGAACTGTTGCAGTAGAGCGTAGATACAAAGGATGATTACTTATTTATCAGATCAAGTCACATTGATAATTGGGAGTAATACTGTAATACAAATGTTGTAGCCCAAATGTTTAAGAAAATAATAATAATAAACAGAAAAACAAAGCAAAAAGTTGCGTTTGGTACAACAGCATTCCAAGATATTCGTAGCTGCCGCCGTTAACTTTCAAACGGACTTTGTAATTAGCTGACTCGGCGGCACAAGGTGATTCCATCGCCCACCGGAAGCATACAGATCTCGATCCTCTGATCGGCGGCGAGTGCTTTGTTAAGCTCCAACACGAAGTCCCTGTAATACCTCACGTACTTCCTCATCGGAGCATCCGGCGGAGCCACCACCGAGCCGCCCCAGAGTGTGTTGTCGTATCCGATCAAACCCCCAACCTTGACCAACTCAATGATCCTCTTGTGGTAATTAAGGTAGTTGTCCTTATCGGCATCCACGAATATGAAATCATATGTCCCGTTGTGTGTCCCCTGATGTGACACCATTAATGAATGTCCGGTCAATTTTCCGATCGCTCCAAAAAAAGAAAGAACATAAGTGAAGACGACAAAAAAACATAGGATTTTACCTCTTCAATTAGCTGATCAAGAACCGGTAAGGCAGGGCCTTCTTTGAATTCAATTTTGTGGGCAACCCCTGCCTTTTCAATTACAGGCAGACCCAATTCGTAGTTTTCTCTGTTGATGTCCATGGCCAATATCTGTAGCAAACATCGGAGAGGGGAAAAAAAAAAAAAACACAACTCAGAAATCCATCTCCAGCAAATGGGTTGTTCAAAATTGGAAGAGAATCTTCATTTATTAGTACCTTTCCGTCCTCCGGGAGAGCTAGAGCCGTGGCGAGGAGTGAATAGCCGGTGTAAACGCCGATTTCCATGGTCTTCTTGGCATTGATTAACTTGACAATCATGTTCAAGAATTGCCCTTCATCAGCAGAGGTGGTCATAATATTCCTGTTTAAAAAACCAAGAAAATGCCAATTTCAGATGCGTTTTCACAGCAGCACTGGGCAGGATTTAATTATGCAAGACTCACCATGGATGCTTGGCAGTAATTTCTCTGAGCTCTTTCATACTCTCGGGTTCTCTTGGGTACACGCTGGTTTCTAGGATATACTGCAATTAAACCAAGCAGAAACTCATCGATCAGAACACGGATTTCTTTGTGTTCTAACAAGAATACCAAGAAATTATTAACACATCAAAATCTGGAAATCATGAGTGTACCTGGAAGAGTTCATCGCTCTGCAAAAGGCTCTTGTGCCCAACTTGTGCATGCTTGATATCATTTCCTTCTCCGGACTGAGCCATCCTTTTTTTCTCAATTCGGGATTCAAAAGGGGGAGATTGAGATTGGATTTGAGATTCAGAGGAGGTTTGTACTTGGATTAATCCGTGAAACCTGAGAATTGGAAGGAAAAATGAGGTTGAGTTATATAGAAACTGGGAAGGAAGCGATTATATTATTATTTTCGTTAAAGGTTAGGAAAGGTGGTGGTAGAGGGAGTAGGTGACCGCACGCCAGTCCCCTCGAAGGGTTGGTGAGATAGTCCCATAAGCCTGACTGGGTCCCACATTATTTGTTTTCCCAAACTGCATTAAACTATTTATAAAAACAAAACAAAACAAAATATAAATATATGAAATTAGATTGTAAGAAACTGATAATGAATTATTAAATTATTTATTGGTGAGTTTTCTTCTTTATTTTATGAATGTAAAAAAAAGGATTTTTTTTTAAGGGTATGGGCTCGCGGCCCAATGCAAATGACTAGTTATGTCCGACGAGCAGAATTCAGGAAGAACTATCTTATCTACTATCTTATCTACGTTTGATATCATAAACGCGGATCTCTTGGGAGAAACTAAGGGGCACTCCCCCTCGACTCTCCCTCTATATATCTTTCCTAACTTAATTGACAATTGATGGTTGATTGGACACATAAAATACAAGTTTCTTATGTTGTTATAAGTTATAATTTGCATGTCGAAATTGTGAGATCTACAAGTATCAAGTTTTATATTTTTAAATTATATTTTTTTAATAAGACGGAGTGGGTATATTTCCTATGACAATTTCGTCGTTTGGTTTTTTCTTTTTTGGAGTTTAGACGATTTCGTCATATTCAATAGCAAAAAAGTTGTTAGAGAGGACCCCAGTTAGTGAATCATCACCTCAGTCTCGCGTCATCAATACGCTCAAATCATCAACGTAGAAAAAAAATATATACGTAATTAATTTTTACTCCCCCGGCGTTTTGGAACTAATTTTGATTTTTCCTCCTTAATTCCAAATTGTCATTCTTTGCCATCATAAATCTTAATATGCCTTGTCCCATATCCTTGGTCCAGTGGACATTCAGGACATTTAAGGCATTGGACTTATAGGATATCAGGGTTCGATCATGACCACTCTCAAGTACAGTGACATCATTTTATGCAGGTCCGTACTCCCAACTGTTGTATTGTCGGGAGTCTCACTGGTGAGACATGTTACCACCGGTGAGGCACGTTATAATAATTGTTGGACGAATTCCAGTACCTTTACTTAATTTTTTATTATTATTTATTTATTTGGTATAACTAGGCTACAATATATGCCCATAATATTGTGTCCCTGTAGTATAAAGAATATTAATACTGCTACTCTAATTTGTGAATTTCTTAATGCATTTTTGTTTGCTACTAATGCATTGTCTTACTGAACTTCCTCTGTTTCAAATAAAGAGTCATGTTTCGAGTTATATCTTGTGATTCAAAAACAATTGTACGATTCTTTTGATGGGACGAAAGGAGTACTCATTTTCTGGCGAAGAAATAAAAAACAAAAAATGTTCTTAACAGTGATTTATTAAAGTTAAAAAGTAAGGAAAAATGTAGAATTTGTTAATTGTAATAAAAAAAAAACCATAATCAAATTAACAGTTGAGAATTAGTGATACAAAGATTGAACAAAAGTGGCTGGTATTGGTAAAGAGTTGGTGGAACTTATCCTCTCCCCCCCCCCCCCCCCCCCCCCCCCCACCGTAGTTGGTGACCGCCATTTATGTATTTGTTTATTTATATTTTGGGTTTCTTTAGCTGTACTTAATCTTAATTTGGTTTTAAACCATCAACCTTTTGTTAAGTAATTAAGGGGCCGTTTGGTTCAAACCTGTCAATCGGAATGAGAATGGATTTGATTAAGGAGTCAATGGGAATGAGAATCAATGGGAATGGAAATGAATAATTGTTGTTTGGTTCAAATCTTGGAATGGATATCAATAACATAAATGATGTTTGGTTCAGTTGAATATTAGTAATGGGAATCAATCAAAATTACAAATTTACCCTTATATTTCTTTAATAAAATAATTTACATTTTTCCTAAATTATTGCAAAAAGTGAAATTGGGCCGCTGCAGCTCCATTTCCTCTTCTTCTTCTTCTCTTTTCTGCTTCTGTTCTTCTTCTTTCTCTGTTATTCTTCTTCTTCTTCTTCCTCTTCCTCTTCTTCTTCTTCTTCTCTTTTCTTCTTCCTCTTCCTCTTTTTCTCTTCTTATTGTTGCAGCCCCGATGTTGACCAAGTCGAAAATTTCCTTCCCGAAACTGGATCCCACGATTCGGAATGAATCAACCAAATCGGACTACCAATTGTTGAAAAGGAAGAAACCCACGAAATCTCAAGCTAAACCCAAAAACCGAAACAAAAGCTTCACCTTTTGATTTGCAACTCTCGATTTATCAAACCCACAACAAATTAACACCCAAAGTATTGGGGAATGCATTTGTGGGTGATTTTCAGAATTTGGGTAAATCAACTATCAAAGATTCAAAAGTTCATGCTGTTTACCTTGATTTAATAATGGAGGAGAAAGGGGCTGCGTCGGTTGGGGCTTGGAGGCGGAGGAGGCGGAGGACATAGAGAAGAAGGAAAGGGTTTTTTGGTGAGAAAAAAAATTTTCATTCCGGACGGGAATGAATTCCCAATACCGGGGGGGGGGGGGGGGGGGGGGGGGGGGGATTGAGAACATCCAATTATCCGGGAATGAGAATGAGATTTTCATTCTCATACCCTTGTACCAAACAATAACAATGACAATCATTTCCTTCATTCCCATTGCCCCCTCTAAATACCCCAACCAAACGGCCCCTAAGCAACTTTAGTGTGTGTCCATCACGTAGTCATAATATGCTCTAGTACATGAATTACACACTTAAATATGTTACCTTACCTTGAATTTCTTCTTTCAAACTAATTCGATTGATTTCATAAGTACGGCTCGTATTCGACAGGAAATCAGATACAGTGTTGCACTTCCTACATGTCGCACTCGCGACACTGAACCCTCCGACTCCCTACGCTAAATTTGGTATATAAAGCTATAATTATACTATCGCATTCTTTCAAAATTAACCAAACATGGTTACGTGAGTAGTGCAACATCATATTAGGTATAGATTTAGGGGTCGACAAAAATGAAAAATCATTAAACTGGTGCTAGAAAACGAAATATTATTTCATAAATATTGAGAAACATTATGCGAATGCCACAAAAAAAAAAAAAAAAAAAAACTACAAAATGTATTTAGGAAAACAAAATAAAATAAAGAGAAATAAGGATTTGATGTCATCCTACCTAATTAACTTTAATCTTTACTAATTAACCAACTTTAATAATGTATCTTCTCTCCTGCCTTGCATTATTTATACTCCTATTTGACTTCCAAGTCCCAATCATTAAATGCCATGGATAAGTTAAATACAAGGAGTTTGAATTTTAATAATTGGGAATTGAGCGGCTGTTCTTTGGTTAGTCACAAAAAAATTTGTCATAGAGAGTGCGGACTCAAACTCCGTCCAAGCCCAAAGCAAGGTGAGAAGAAATTTAGGTGTGGAACTCGCTAGAAACTCAGAATAAAAATAAATAAAAAAAGATAAAAACTAAAAAGCAAATATTAAATTATCAGCTGTTTATTTTTGAGAAGCCTCAAGCAGCGATCACCAAACCTAAGTTTTTTTTTTCTTTTTATTTTTTTATTCATAACGGATGTATCCACACATTTTATCATAATTAGTTACTTGATTTGCCCCTCAACCGAATATGAAACTAAATTATGCAAGATCAATCAAATATATCTCAAATTCATCTAATATTATTGTAGTTAAGAATCGAACTCCCAACTTACTTCTTTCGGCATTTGAAGACTATTTATCCAAATCCTTTGGGGCCACAAAAGTGACAAAACCTAAGAGACCAATTAAAATGCAACGTGTTATTTGGTCATTTATTTATTTGTTTATTTATTTTTTTTGGTCATTGAAAAATACTGCCACACAGTGACGTTAATTTACAAGTAGACAAAGGTAGTTGAGGTTGGTAACGAAAGCGAAGGCGGGCCCCGCCCTCAGCATACCCACCCCGAGATTGAATCATTCTTAATTGAGTTAATTCAAAAGAAAAAATATACCACAGTGAAAATGAGGAAATGAGGGAAAGATAAAATTATGGGTGGAATATAGTTTTTCTCGTGATTTTAAATTTGAGCATAGATTTTTTCGTTGTAGTTTTAAAATTGTCAATTACCTCCTTATAATTTAAGTGTTCGCACGACATAAAACACCAAACAAATGGTTGTGGAGTCGATAATTTGTGTTAGGTGAATACCTTAATCCGATACTATATAAATCAATGACAAATGTATATATATTTAACAAATTTTCACATGTACTCGATAGCTCAGTTTGCTTAAAAAGTAAGAATAAAAAAACTTCTCCCTATGAGACTAGAGAGATAACCGTCATTCCTTGCTCAGCTACGATAATGTAATTTCGGAAGGAGTCGGAAGTTGGGCACTGGATCCCTTCGGATCTGGAGAACGTGTAGGTCGAGCTGACATAGGCGGAAATTTAAAGCGCTGCAAGAGCAGAAGCTTGAGCTATAACAACTAAATTACCACGTGAAATTGGTTATACAGATCATATCTTGTGATCGTTATTTCATTTATATGAGATGACAAAATATCATTTCACATTACAAATGAATTCACCCCACAATTTTTATATAAATTGATGATTATGAATATCATTAATCTCTTTCCAATTATAAGATGTGGTCAACTGAAGAAGAGGTTGGTGAAGAACGAGTAGGGTGTGTAAAGCGTCAGTGCGTCATTGTCATCAACTGCACATAAGGCAAATGACCAAAACCACTCAAACTGAATATTTCCCAATGATATAAATGAAGGTCAAGAAAAAATAAAACATAGTAAATGATAAATACATACTGGTTGAGAAACGAATTTTATAGTTGGCAAGATCTTTAATAGGAGCAGAAAGTGTAGTTCATGTCCGGTGAATTTATGTTACCTTTATTTTAATAGAGAAAAAAAAGGGGGGGGGGGGGGGTGGTGGATAAATTTAATACCTAAAGTGTGATGTTGGTACAATGATAGGCATGTTATTTTAGGAAGGTTTGAGTTTTGATTTTGGAAAAATAGTTTTATAATGTAAAAAATGTATTGAAAATGTAAAAAAATATAGTTGAATTGTAAAAAGTTGTATTGAAAATGATAAAAACTGATTATAATATATTAAATTTACTGCTGAAACCAAAACCAAAACTTAAATAACAGACCCAAAGATTTTAGGTAACTTTGATTAGTTGTAACAGTTTATATTTATTACAGCTTCTATGAGTACTAATTAATTTATATTTATTGTTTAAAGTTGTCTGGCAATATATCATACTCCTTTCGTCCCACTCATAGAGTCTATGAGTTGTGAGGTACAACACTTAAAATAAGTAATTTATCATCATATTTTTCACTTATATCTTTACTTTAGAAGTAAGGAATAATTGTGAATCATATATTTTTATATTAGTAAGGGTATGTAATATAAATAAATTTAAAGTGGACTCTTTAAATAGAACAAGATATTTTTTTGAAAGTAGACTATTTAAATAAAACAAAATGAGTACTATTTGTTAATTAAAGATAAATCTCATGTTTCCCACAACTTTGAAAGCTGAAAGAAACAAATGCTCTATTTCAATCACTTTATAAGATGATTTGAAATTTTACCAAATTAGTAGTTGGCTTAGTGGTAATATATACGGTTTGTTTGGGGAGGGTTAAGGTGGTAGATAGTAAGGGTCTTATAACTACGAGGTTATGAGTTCAAATCTTGAGTTATAAAGATTAAAAATGAAAAAAGAAATTAATTTGATTCATTAAATTTATTATCAATATAATATACAAATTTTTTTTATAAAAATTATTTGCATATTTCTCAATGTTCAAATACGAGCAATTTAAGCGGCGTTTTTCTCACTTTATAATCCCTATTTCTGAATTATTGCGCATGACCTACCCCCGATGTGACTCATTATTCTACTTTTAAGATGTTCCTCTTCGACTTTGACCAACATCTTTGAAACTTCAATGTCCACTCTAGCAACCAATGGGAATCATGAAAAAGTCTTTTCATGGTTACCTTGTTCCTAATCTTTGTGATAACACCTCGAATGAGATCTTACGTCCACCCTTTTACGATAGAAAATTGAGTTCTTGAACGCAATGATAATAATAGTTTACAATAGAAAAGTGAGTTATTGAACGCAATGATAATAATAGAACGTGTTTTTTTTTTTGCAATTTTTGACAAACTGTATGCTGTTTAATGTTTTTGGTATTTACACAACTATATACTTTCAGGAAGATGTCATTCAGAAACAAAACATTCCAAGTTCTGCAACTTCTTTTTCCATCTTTTTGTCAATAATCTACCCAACAACAACCATTGTTTCAGAAACCAGAACACAGAGAAGACGCTGTTTCATCTGCAAATTGTGCTCCCGGGCGGTCACGAGCTCAGCAAACAGAGTTACTAAAGTGTTACTTCAACAGTGAATGGATTAACCAATCAAAAACAGAAAACATAGCACAACTTTTGTTAACCATCTTTGCCTTTGCCAAAGGATGCTTGCTACTCATCCCCTTGTCCTGCTATTCTTCTACTCCTCTTTATATTTTACTTCCCAGGGAATGTGCCAATGAGCTGAAGCAAACATGGCAGAAGTCATATATTTTCTTCGTTCCATTAGAAGAGTCAACTTTCTATTATTGTTTTCAGTAATAGCCTCTTATAATGGGAACGGAGGGAGTGTGCACAAACACAAGATAAGATACTATAGTGAATGTCACATCAAGGGAAAGAATCCTCACAACCATCACCTATAACCTAACAACAAAATTTGAACACAAACTGTAAAGTTTTGGAATATCCTACTGATGTCTGATCATTTTTTCTTCTTCAATAGAAAATGTGGCATCTTTCAACATGTCTCAAGCTAAATCCTCAGATGAAACCGATCCCCATTTAACTCTTCAAGAATATCTTTCCAATGCTAATGTAAAAGCAACTAAAACAAGAAGGCAATATAAAAGTCGCAACAGTTAAAATCTGATTCCACACCAGAAGCAGCTTAGAAAGTAAAATGCTTCAAATGCATCCTAGTAATGAGAAAGTATACATCTGATTGCACTGTATTTCATACTTTAGAAAACAATAAAACAATTCTAACTAACCAGTTACACTTTGGAAAAAATGAAACAACAAACAGATCATTTACAGGACTTCAAATAGGAAGAAACTAGCCACTTCATCCACCAAAAAGGTCAAAGAAAAAACCCAAATAATGAGGTTCAACTCACATAAACCAAGTATAGAAAGTCAGGGGAAAATACTAACATCATCTGTTTCAAGCCATGCTTAGGTACCTCCCACAAAACTGTCTGTTGACTTCAATTGAAGTTCTGACCTTCCTTAACTACCACAAAGTATAACATCTACCGATATAATCTTCTAAACCAAAATTTGAATAATCGAATCCATTTTAATCACGCGGGCGCCAATGACCCGAAAAATCAAATTCTTTTTGCTGTTGTGAGCAATGCATTTCTCACAGCAGCCCCCTTCTCATTTAAAGTTTCCTCCCGAAAGTAATCAAAGCTCTGATCAAGAGCCATGGAATCACTAACTTCATCACAAAAAGCAGAATAATCCTCCCTAGTTAGCAACATATTATGCAATATGGAACAAGCACCAATGTTAGCTACTGCAGCCTTAAACTCTGCATCAACTGGCCTACTCAAGACACCCCATCCCCTCAAACTTGCAGTGGTTTTAAGCATTGGGAGGCGCAAAATTCTTACCACATTGTTGAAATTCTCTTCATTGGACCCTTCCGCCGGATCAACAAAGGGGATTATTAACCAAGGAAGCAGAGGATATCCATGGCCCCCAATCACATACTGAGGCACATCAACATTGTCTAAGCACAAATGTTGTGCGTTCATCAATATCCCATTTTGAACATCTTTATACAAAGCTGACGACTTTAGTGCCAGAAATTTGTTCCTATTACCGCGAAAACCGGCCGCGATGCTTAAAATTCTTGATGATGCATCCACCACTATTTGAGCAGCTATCGTATGTTCTTCTTCTTCATGGGTAGTTTCTGCTTTGACGATCTTGAACCTCACACAGTCAATTATCCCGCAACAATTTGGCAGCCCAGAAAGCGATTCAAACTGAACTGAGATGGAGCGAAGCTCGTTAGGACCCGGAAACCCGACCCAGAACCGGTAATTTGTGCAGAGAACGCGACACAGCTGTTTGACGCAGAATCTCGAGATTGACTCCGTGACATGAAACCTACGTGATATATCCCGGTAATCCGAGCCAGTGGCGAGGCGAAAAAGCCCAATGCCCAGCCGGGTCTCGGCGGGTAAATTGAGGGGCGTCTGAACCGGGTCACGACACTCGAGCAGTGGTTCGAGCAGTCCACAGAGCCATTCGAAGGTGGACGAATTCATCCTGAACATCTGCTTAAACGAATCGGGATTCTTCGGGACGAAGGACCCAGATCGCCTCCGCGTCTGACCCTCGTCTTCCCGTACCGGGTCATCGTCGCCGGTGGTGTGAGCCCGCTTCCGTTTTCTAGAAAACGACAAGAGGGAGACGGCGGCGAAAACCTCGGAGGCGGAGAGGAAGTGGGTGAGAAGCGGAATAACGAATTGGTGGTCGTGAGAAGAAGAAAAGGGACCGAGGATGGAGAGATTGTTGGAATCTGAGGAAGGGAAAAGGAGGCAGAGGAGTACGAGGAGTTGGGAGATCAGAGAAGAAAGTAACGCAACCATTGTCTCTCTCATGGTTCTTTTTTTGGGGGTTTTTGATTTTTTTTTTCCTTCTATTTTTCGATTTTGTCGGGAAATGCGATTCTCGAATTTCGTGCAATCATTAGAATCATTTATGTAGGCAACCCCCCTAAGTACTGATATCTCTGCTGTGTTCAGGGCCATATCAGCTTTTATTCTTCCTTCCGATTGGCTGTTAGGAATTTCCATTTGGACATGAGTTAAACGCATACATATACCACAAAAACTTGTATATGATGGTCTCCAACCGCAGTATTGATTTTAGGCTAAAAAATATTATTAGTATATTATAAAAATATGAGTATTTATTTAGGGCCTGTTCTCCTAGAAGTTTTCAAAACAATTTTAAAAAAAGTTTTCTAATATTTTGGTTTTAGATCAATTTGTAAAGAACATTGTTTTCAAATTAAGTTTTAGAATTTATGTTTTGGCAATTTTTATTTTTATTTTCTGTATCTCCTCCCTTCCCCCACCCCCGCCGGCGCACGCGAGCGAAGAAGAAGACCCAGATCTGGAGAAGAAGAAGAAGAGGAGAAGAAGAAGAAGAGAAGAAGAAGAAGAAAGAAGAAGAAAGAAGAAGAGAGAAGAATAAAAGAAGAAGGAAGAAGAAGAAGAAGAGGAAAGAGAGAAGAAGGAGAAGAGAATAAGAAGAAGAAGGAGAAGAAGAAGAAGAATGAAGGAGGAAGAAGAAGAAGAAGAGAGAAGAAGAAGGAAGGAGAGAAGAAGAAGAAGAAGAGAGTGAAGAGATGAGGAGTGAAGGGCGAAGGAGGGGCGGAGGCGACGGGAATGAAGAAGAAAAAGAGGAGGAAGAAGAAGAAGAGAAAGAAGACGAAGAAGAAGGAAGGAAGGAGAAGAAGAAGGAAGGAGAAGAAGAAGGAGAAGAAGAAGAAGAAGAAGAAGAAGAAGAGAGTGAAGATGAGATGGCGGCGGCGGCGGGCGGCGATGGGAATGAAGAAGAAAAAAAGGAGGAAGAAGAAGTTTAAGAAGAAGAAGAAGAAGGAAGGGGAAGAAGAAGAGAAGTGCTGCAGTAAATTGATTTGCAAATTGTCTGGGAACCGAACAAAGGTTTGGCCTATTTTTTAAGTTTCAAACCAAAACATTGGCAAAATTGTTTTTAAGTTGAGGTGCCGAACAGGCCCTTAAACATTTGAAGAATAGTGCATTACATTTAGGCATTTAACCACTAATGTATCGTCTTTAACCATTAATGTAATAAGTATTGCATTTAGTGTGTGTATCGGTCTTAGGGCCAGAATTATATGACTTGTAGTGAATAAAATAGGCGTGTCGAATTTTATATTCTAATGTATGCGTGGAGATTTTAGGAGTACTAGTCGAATCTTCCCTTTGGGTATCCTACTCCATCTCTCTACTCCATTCCATACTCCACCAATTAAAGTTTAACACATGTCTAACTTTAATTTTTAATAACTTACCCACTAATTACTATAGCTAACTTAAACTCATGGTAAGTCAGAAAGATCTTGAGGTAAAAATGATCAATTTCTCATTCATGTATATTTCTAATTATAATCTGAATCCCTGCAATGAAAAAAGCGCTTCATCTTTTGGGATGAACAGAATAAAAGAAATAACAAATCAAACCAAACGAACGGAGCTCTGTTTAATTTCGAACTCTAACTATCAACTCTGTACGTGTTTCTCTACTAATTGTGAAGCATTGAAACAAGAAACAAGGAGCGAAAGAAGAAAGAATAATCAAACTAGGCAAGAATCGGCATTTGTATAATCCTTGGAAAGTTGGAATGAAAAGAATCATCATCTTCCTTGTTGTCAATGCTAAAGCTACCAATGGTTGCAGTTAATTGTTTGGCTGTCTACGCTTGTAATTGATCAAATGAAAAATCCCATTTCATCAAGGAAATAAAGGGAGATAAAGCAGACATGTGTTCTCTGAAATTCCCATCATCATTTTGAGATTTTGGAAGGCCTGACCAGAAAGCTCCCTTTACAAGGTTGTCAATCTGCAACAAGTATTTCAAGCGTCACATGTACGAAGTAATTCGGGATCCATAGTCAGAGGAAAAAGCAAAGCAGAACTTACCACTGATTTCATTCCCAGAATCCATCAGCTGTTTGATCTCATTTTCAATCGTTTCTGTGCTCACAATGTCGGTAGCCTCGTTTTCTTTCCATTTTGATTCTGCAGCCAACTCCAAATCCTTAACAAATAAGAATGCATTCGCCTGCTGCTCAGAATAGATAGGCCAAGTTTCCATTGGCACCCCATGCCAAACACTTTCCAAAATTTAATTCCAACAGCAATGAGAGAGAGCGCCTTCGGCTGCAGGATGGGCTAAAAGCGCCGCCTCTGCAAGACAACCTTCTATGATTCTTAATCCATAAGTCACAGGGAAGAAGCAAAACAGAACTTACAACTGATATAATGATTGCTCGTCCTGAATTCGCGCAGGAAATACATTCATGAGGCAGTAATTGGACCGTCCGTCGAGTATGAGGAGCTTCATTTTTCTTTAATTAGAAATTTACGCTTGTAATTCTTTGCCTCCATATCTTTCCAGAAGATGAAGCGTTTTTTCATTGTAGGGATTCATATTAGGAATATACATGAACATGAATGAGAAATTGATTATTTTTACCTCTAGATCTTTCTGAATTTTCATGGCGCAATTTTCTTTTGTCGATTACTGGAGCCACTTACGATGAGTTTAAGTTAACTATAGTAATTAGTGGGTAAGTTATTAGAAATTAGAATTAGACATGTGTTAAACTTTTATTGGTGGAGTAGGGAGTGTAATAGAGAGATAGAGTAGGAAACCCAAAGCGTCGAATCTTTAGACAATTTGACATGAAACTCCCTTGTATATATCAATGTTTTTTTTACTTTTATTAATCGTGGAGGTATTCCCACATTCATTCTGCCCTGAATTACTACCCCGTCTCCAAATGATTTTACCATCTCACAATTGGTTACATGTTTCATTACAAACATGTGGCCAAACATGTACTCCATCGGTTATTTAAAAATGGTCACTTAAACTGTAAATTTTTATTTTGTAAAAAATGACATTTACAACTTCAATGCAAAAAAGTTAAAAGAAAAATAAATTCTGATGAAGGTTTCTTTCTTTATTGAGGTCCCTGATTTTGTTCGTTACGTAAACTTGTAACTGGAAACTAACTCTCCGGTATAACTCCGATAATAAATTCAGTTACTGGTAGATTGTGACATATATACAGTATAATCCGAATTCAATTACATTTTTCATAGAAATAGGAGGTGTATTTATCATCTAAGACTTTTGCGTAATATTGTTTCCCAAACTACGCATTTCCACTTTCACGTCTCGACTAATATTCAACATATTGATTCCTTCTTATCACCTCGTAACCGTTTCATGTCCAGTTGGCGGATGAGATCATCAAGTGGCAAGGTTTGGAGGACCTCGTATTGGGCTTCTTACATTGATGGGCCTCTGGCCTCGACATCCCATGCCCAGTTGGAGGATAAGATCATCGCCTAGCGAGGGTGAGAGGACGTCGTCTTCCTTGTGACTTCTGATTGGGCTTCTTACCTTGATAGGCCTATTGGACTCAGCGGCTGTACCGAACAAGTTCCAAATTTGTCATTATAACAATAATTATGAGAGATAAAATTTTCATTAATCAAATATAGAATTTGGTGTAGCAATTAAATGATAAGGATAAAAATACAACGTTAATTGGGGATAAATATGACAATTTAAACTTTTTTTTTTTTTTAATATATGTAAAATTTTCTCCAACTACCCTTTTTAGGGGACAAAGGGAGTATGTTCGAAACTCATTCAACGCAATAATTAACATTTGAATTCACGACTTCATTTGTGCAAACGCTCGGATTCAGGAAGACCGTTGATCCAATGCCGTGCATTTTCTTGAAAAATGGGCAAACTGAAGGGGAAAATATGGTGTTATAAAGATGACTGGTGCATCTGGTTTTGCACGCCTACATGGTAATTTAGTTGATGAACGTAACGAATGATTAGATGACCAAATAGTGGGATGACTTTTGTTGCATTTAATTAATAAAAAGTCATAATAGAGAGATAGCTCATTTAAATAATTTCACAATAATATATTTATATCCAAAACCTTTGTGCTAAGAATTAGTCATAATGTCAGCGTGCAAGCTTAAAACAGGTTGAAATATTTTTGTATTACAACCCGTTGTTTTCATATCAATTTCAAGACTTGTCAATCACTACTTAAGGGTGGGGTCTATCACAATAATAATGAAGTGGAGGTTGCAATTTCAAATCACACTTGCATCATATTTGATAAGGTAATATTTTGTGATTTAATTTGCTGAGAATTGGGGACTTTTGAGGCAATTTCTGCACTTAATTGGTCTATTTTATTGCAGTAACTAAGGGGAGAAGTAGAAGAGCATATGAGCAGAAGTTGGGTTCTTTTAGAAGGAAAAACCGTGAAAAGGAATTTCAGTAAGATTCCATCTCTTACTCAGGAAAAAGAGGAGCAGTTAATGAAGAGTGGTGAGTGTTTTTCTACGATCAAAAATTGGATCGACCACTCTCAATGACTATGAAGAAGACAACCACCCAGAGACTGCAGAAAAAACTTTCGTCGGTTGAAGGAGGTTGGCAGATGCAAGTAGTTCGAATGAAGTTGATGGAGGCAGTTCTCAGTCCGACGGTTCTCTTCTGTTGCTTATAAATAGTAGAAGAGGAGAGAGCAAAAGGGGGCTGGACGGGCTCGACGTCTTAAGCATCTGGTTTCGTCCATGCCCGTAGATTAGTTTGCTTTTATGTTTTCTTTCCATTCTGAATAGTAGGGAATGCAATTTCTTCTCTTTTCTTTGTGTTTTTTATTTGATTATGATTCAAGCATGCATGTTCTTTTAATTGCATTTCTTTTAATTATGTTCAGTAGCTAGTTATTCCTTCCGGCAATAATATGATGCAACTCTAGTTTAAGTTCGTTCGCGAGACCGAATTGTTCTTTAGTTTATGAATGGAAGTTCTTGTTATTCTCTATGATAGTTCAAGCATTATGTAGGTTTTCTTAGGTCTTGATCACACTTAAGTTAAACTACAATAATGGGAAACCAATCGGATAAATCGAGGTGTCCTCTTTGAGTCCGATCAGTGGTAAGACTACCTTCAGGTAGGGAGAATAATAGGATAGTCGAATGGCCCTGCGTCAGAGTCTTTTGGCTAAAATCAGGTTCCCTTCTTTCTTAATGCTGTTAGTTGGTTAATCTAGTAGAGCGTCTCTCTAGGTTACTAGCTAATTAGGAGATTAGTTAGACATGCGTCATCCTGACTATCCAAAAAATAAGGGGGAATGAGGTTATGCAAGGCGCATTGCCGGTGACCATAATTGATTGATTTCTGTCTGTAAACATATCATTGAGTCAATGAACGAACTGCTTAAATCGGTGTGAATTCATCTGCTTGCCGGAGCTTTTATATTTGTTTTAGTTTGTTTTATTATTTTAGTTTATTTAAGTTTTCCAATATTAATCGTGATACAATTCCCTCTAAGATATGTTTGCAATTAATTGAAGGAAGGAATTAATCACGTTCCCTGTGGAGACGATTTTACTCACCATGTGCTAAATTTTACCTCAAATCGAGTAGGTTTATTTTGGTGTAAAAATGACACACCAATATTACTCTCAAATTTCCATTTTTCCCTTCTTGTTTGAATAACGAACCCGTGTTTCTTCGGTTGTGATGTATAGAGAGTCACTCAGAAATCATGAGTTTGATTCATACCTCTGTCACTTATTTAAATTTAGAGGGCATAATGACATAAGACTCCTCAACTTCGTTATTCGCCTAATAGATATATAATATTGTCGAATTCTAAAAAAGAAAAAACATTATTGTTGTTGGAGGGAGTGAAGTATTCAACTGTATGACTATCCAACTTGAGATGTTTTATCATTTAAAAATTGCATGCGTGTTTTCTTTTCTTACATGCAATAATCTTTGTTTTATGTATAACTGTAATACTTTGTCATTTAAACTCAAACGGTACGTGTGTTTTGAAAACACATGCTATTTATTGTTTTATCATACACTATATTTTAGAGATTAAACTCAATAGCTCATCCCTCCAAATGACATAGTGCAACATATGCTAAATTTTCAACATTTGGAAATATTATGCGTTATTTTAACACGTAAATTCAATATTTGTGATAACCGCAATACTTCAAAAATTAAATTCGATAAGACCCGTTGGTTATTATTTTGGGTGCCAATATAAATGTTCGCGATAAGACATTGATGAACTCCTGTAAAGTAGAGGTTGCGGATCGGTTGGTGGGCTTTACATAAAAGAGCTTATCCAATCCATTCATTCTACATGATAAGAGCTCGCCCCAAAATTACTTTAATTTGGGCGAGAAAATAATATTCTATCCGTCCCACTCAAAAAGTTCACTTTCAAATTCGTACAATTTATTATAAATTGTGAGGCACAACACCTAAAATAAGTAATTTACCATCATATTTTCCACTTATATCCTTACTTTAGAAGTAAAGGTTAATTGTGAACCATACATTATAATATTAGTAAGGGTATGTAATGTAAATAAATTCAAAGTAGACTCTTTAAATGTGACAAGATATATTTTTTTTGAAAGTGAATTCTTTGAATGGGACGGAGAGAGTATTAAATTGTCTTGGAACTCTATTGGATACTAAATTAATACTGAGGTGACTTGGCGCTGACGTCATTCGGGGACAACCTTGGGACCCATCCGCGACAATCTGAGGGTTTGACGACCTCGGGACACATCGGCAGCGACCTCGGGTGCCGACCTCATCCATGAACGACGTGGGGAGTTCATCTCTTCCTCAGACGACCTGGGTTAGTGTCCTATATTAAGCGCTCCTTTATAGTGTGCAGATAACACGTGTTGGGGCTGGAGTATGACACCAGGATTACTTAACGTAGGCTGCTAGAGCCTTCTCTACTTTTGCCAAGAATAAATACTCGATGGTTTCCTCCTAAGAGAGGTAATTGTATCCTAACTTAGCATACACATAATTCTCTTATATTCGATACTAACTTTGCCATTGGAGTTAAACAACGGAGCTCCTCCCAAAAGGAGGAGGAGTGATGAGAAATATTCCTCTCTCTCTCTGGATAATGAACTTGTACAAAAAATTTATATACAGCTAACATACCAAATCTACGAGGCCCGAAAAATAACAATCCACTATAATATATATTTAACTATACAATATATCTAACACCACCCCTCAAGTTGGCACATGCAAATTGTGTATGCCCAACTTGGTTAGCAAAAACTCAAACTGCTGTCGACCTAACGGTTTGGTAAAGATGTCTGTCAACTGAGAATTCGTGAGAACGTGTGATGTAGCAATGATCCCCTCCACTATGTCATCCCTCAAGAAGTGACAATCCACTTCAATATGTTTCGAACGTTCATGAAAAACAGGATTCTGAGCTGAATGCAGTGCTGACTGACTATCGCAAAATACCTGCATTGGGCCCTCCGTGCAAATCTCAAGACTCTGGAGAAGTCCCTTAAGCCACTTCAACTCACAAGTCACTTTCGTCATAGCCCGATATTCTGCCTCTGAGGATGAAAGTGAAACTGTAGCCTGTTTCTTGGTCTTCCAAGAGACAGGTGAATCACTAAAAAATATCATCCATCCAGTAACTGATCTCCGTGTTTTGGGACAAGCAGCCCAATCTGAATCGCACCACCCTGTTAGCTTCAGATTACAGTCTCTTTGAAGTAGAACACCCTGTCCCGGGCTCCCCTTCAAGTAACGTACTACTCTCAAGGCTGCTGTCCAATGATCCTTCTTTGGTGCCTGCAAAAACTGAGACACAATGTGCACAGAAAAACACAAGTATAGCCTAGTGAAAGCCAGATAGATAAGCCTACCCACGAGCCGCCGATACTTCTCCCCATCGGCCAAGTTCGAACTCGTCGAAGCTGCAAGTTTCTGATTCTGCTCCATCGGAAATGACACGGGCTTCGCTTCCAGCAGTCCTGTCTCAGATATAATGTCCAGAGTGTATTTTCGCTGACACAAGAAAATACCCTTTGCACTCCTCGCCACCTCTATGCCCAAAAAAATATGAGTTTTCCCAGATCCTTCATGTGAAAACAGGTACTCAAATATTTCTTGAACTCTGCAAGTTCCTTGGAATTGTTCCCCGAAATAATCAAATCATCCACATACACCAAAACATTCATCCTAGTCCCCTGCTTCGAAAAAGTAAACAGTGAGTAATCCGAATAAGACTGAACAAACTCATATCTCCGCAATGCTGCTGTCAACTTTGCAAATCAACATCTGAGTACCTGTTTCAACCCATACAATGATTTGCGAAGTTTACACACTTAGCCATCTCTCCCTTTGCCGAAACCAGGAAGAACCCGCATGTAGACCTCCTCCGTTAGATCTCCATGTAGAAAGGCATTGTGAACATCCATCTGGTGTAGTTCCCAATCCTTTGCTGCAGCAACTGTTAGAAAAGTCTTGACAGTTACCATCTTCGCCACTGGTGCAAACGTATCAGAGTAATCAATGCCTTTCACTTGGTGATTGCCAAACACAACCAACCATGCCTTGAGCCTCTCAACCTTCCCATCTGAACGATACTTGATCTTATGATCTTATAGATCTACCTACTCCCAATGCTTTCTTGCCAGCTGGTAATTTCTTCAATGTCCAAGTCTCATTCTTTTCCAGAGCTTGGATTTCAGTCTGCATAGCCTCACGCCAGCCTGCATCTTTCATGGTATCCTTGAAAGACTTAGGCTTAACTCTTGTAGTAACAGCTGCAAGAAAGGTTCGATGGTCCACCGAAAAACAACTACTATCCAAATAATTAGACAAAGGTAGAGATTACCATGACAGAAGGAATGCTTGAAACTCGATGAAGCGGGGGGAGGGGGGGGGGGGGGGGGGTGGACTTGAAACTAACAACTGTATTAACCACAAAATCTCGAAGACGAACAGAAGGAACCCGAGTACGCATACCTCTACCTAAATGCACAACCGGATCCCCTTCGCCTCGCACCTCAGCCCCATCCACCACGGACTGCGGCTGCTGGCTGCTCTCGGCAGCGACAGGACGCTACGGAACAGCCCCGAGATCTCCCCCTGCCGCCGTTGGTGGTGCTAGGCGAAGCCGAAGAGGGAGGCACCTCCAGTAGGTCATCATCTTCCTCAAACTCATCTTGTACAATGTCAACCAAGTCCGGTGCAACAATATGGTCTTCAACCAAAGCAGCAGAAGAATTATCAGAGAAAGGAAACACAAATTCAACAAATTTACCATCACGGGAGACCAAATATTCACGGGTCTCCAAATCATACAACTTCCACCCCTTTTTCCCAAACGGATATCCCACAAAGATACACCGATGACTTCTACTAGCAAACTTATCAAATTTGGCTTTCAAGTTATGGGCACAGCACAAAGAACCGAAAACACGTAGCTCAGACAGAAGATGTTTCACATCAAACAGACATTTATACGGGGACTTATAATTCAAACATTTCGAGGGAGTCTGATTTATCAGATAGCCAGCAGTTAAAATACATTCACCCCAAAACTGCACAAGAAGATTAGCCTGAAATTTTAAAGCCCGAGCTACATCTAATATGTGCCTATGTTTCCGTTCAACTCTACCATTCTGTTGGGGGTGCCCACACAAGAGGTTTGAAAAACAATACCCCGATCAGCCAAAAAATTTCTAAGACAAAAGAATTCAGTCCCATAATCACTCCTGACCGTTTTAAGTTTAGCATTAAATTGACGTTTTACTAAAGCTAAAAACTGGGTAAACAATTTAAACACCTCAGTTTTATCACGCATCAAGTAAATCCAAACTTCTTGAGTAAAATCATCAACTATAGTGAAAAATAAACGAGCATTGTCACACGAAAATAAAGTATGATAGGGACCCCACAAATCACAATGTATTAATTCAGTCACTCAATAAAAATAATTCACGACTCTGTTTAGCCTAGCAACACACATCACATGACTAATTCAAACGATCACTAGAAATAAACTCAAATGGTAGGTTTTCACAATCTTAGCTGAGGGATGCCCCAATCTTTGATGTCAAACAACCGGATCCTGCTGATCAACAACTCGATTTGCCTGAACACCAAAGCCACCCCTGAAGTAGTAGAGTCCCCCCGCCTTTCACCGATTCTAATCAGCATCCTCGAACGTCGGTCCTGAATAATACAGTCAGATTTAACACAGTGTACTACACAGTCAGTATCATCAGCCAGATGCGAAACAGAAATAAGGTTGAACAATAAATGAGGTACATAATAAACAGTGTTCAAGGTCAAGTAACTAGATAATCTGACCGTTCCACGTTTCACAGAAACAACCTTACTACCATCAGGAAGACCAACAATGTAAGAAGGTATATTATGTAAATTGGACAACAAAGACAAGTTACCCGTGACGTGATTCGAAACACCCGTATCTATAAGCCATAAACTGGATAGAAACTCACCACTCAATTGATCATCTGTGCTCGTATTACCCAAAAGAGAAAGCAGCTGTTGCAATTGCTCAGAACTCACACCCGGAATACCCGAAACAGGCGCGAGGTCGCGCCGCTGCACTTGCTGCCGATCCGCCTCCTTTCCCACGGCCAGCTCCGCGATCAGGATTGACCTTCCCAAGGAATTGAGGCCGTTCTCCCTACCATTCCGGATATCCATTCTTCCCAAAGCAGGTAGATTCCTCATGCCCAATCCTACTATAGTAAGTGCAAGTGACATTAGGAAGAAATCTCGATTTATACTCAGAAGTACCTTTATGCGGGGCTTTCACAGCAAAAGTCATCACATCCGCCTGGTCAGATTTGACAGAACTGTTCCAGATCTGCAGTTGCTCCTCTTGATTCATTGCCTTAAACGCCCAATCCAAGGTGGGTAGTGGATTTTGCGCCAAAAGTTCAGAACGAAGGCTCCCAAATCGCTCCTGATTGATGCCAAACAAAAAAATCATGAAATTTCGCCTCATCTTTTTTCTTCTGAAACTCTTCACTCATTCCACAAATACAAGCATGCACCGGATTGTATTTGTCGAGTTCATCCTATACTTTTTCTAATCTCCCAAAGTATGTAGCAACAGACATGGTGGCAGTCTGTTTGCAATTGGCCAGCTCAAATTTCAACTCCTGTTGTCGTTGCCCACTACTAACAGTAAACCGTCTCTGCAATAAATCCCACAACGATTTAGCCTCCTCAAAATAAGGAATCGTGTTTTTCTGCGACTCGTCAATGGTGTTCATGATCCATTGCACGAGTGTAGATTGCACCGCATCCCAATCATTCAGATACATCGGATTCACAGGTTTGCGAATACTACCATCTACAAAACCATACTTTCTCCTTCCTCGCAACGATAAGCGCATAGAATGAGTCCACTGTTCATAATTCGCACCATTAAGTTTCACCGTACTAATCATGTTCCCCGGATTATCATTGGAGCCAAGATAATACGGAGAAGAGGGGTCAATTCATCGATAAATAATCTCTGCATCAGGGTCATCAGTCCCGATCATCGGGTTCGGGGGGTTCACCGGAGTTGGCGGCTGCTGGTCGGCGCCGGGGGTCGTGGTATTCGATCCTTCATCAGCCATGGTGAAGGAGATCGCGAGGGGGGGGGTTCGGAAAAATCAAAGGTGGAGGCTAGGGTTTTTTATTTCCTGGCTCTGATACCATGATGAGAAATATTTCTCTTTTTCTCTCTGGATAATAAACTTGTACAAAGAGTTTATATACAGCTAACATACCAAACCTACGAGGCCCAAAAAATAACAATCCACTACAATATATATTTAACTATACAATATATCCAACAAGGAGGTCGACGTCAAGTGAGCTTGGTGCTAAATTGGGGTTTAACAAACTCATTTGTCATTCTTCACTATAGTGTTTTGCAGGATTTCACTTGAAATTATTTTATTGTGGAATCGAAATTAATACGATAAGAAAAATATGTATGTGTAAAATTATATAAAAATTACTCTTTAATTTAGTTATCCAATCGGGAAAGAAAAAAGAAAAAAAAGCACAAATGGTAAATAATGACGTCATTGCAAATCTTATTGTAAACATGACGTGGGTGATCATTGGAAGGACCGTCCATATACTGCAATGGGGCAGAAGCGTAAAGAAAAAGTTGACTGTGGTATGGTTCAAGAATCTCCATAAAATAGCTTTTGCAATCAAATTCAAATGATTATGGGCATGTTCTTTTTCATCGTTTTGAAAACGATTTTGAAAACAAGTTTTAGAAAATAGTTTTATAATATAAAAGGTGTATTGAAAATGTAAAAAGTAGATGCTGAATAGTAAAAAGTTGTATTGAAAATGATGAAATATGATTAAAATATATTAAATTTACTGTTGAAACCAAAACCGTTTTCAAAACAAAACAAAAAGAACAGGCCGATAATGATTTATCATAGTTCTTAATATACATTTTAATTGTAATTAATAATAAATATAAATATTTCAATTTGTTTCTTATTTTATTATTGGTTTGTTTCAATATTTAAACGATGTGATGTTGTACTGAATACGATTCCCATTACATTTACGGTGGTTGTTGCAAGTTTGGACGGTTCACAATAGACTACGTACTAATCAAGAATAAGACTATAAAGGTTCTTAAAAGTCTATCCATACCCTTTTGTTCGTCTGTTTTTTTTGGCATTTACCTGGTTTTTTTGTTATAAGAATGGGGGAAAGGGGTAAATCTGGGAAGAAATGATTTCCTGCTATTTTTTTAAGAGAGTGATTCCAATTTTGCCCTTTTGTTCGTCATTTTTTTTGGGCATCTAGCGGGTATTTTTGTGATAAGAATGGGTGGGAAGGGGTAATTTTGGAAAGGAAAATGGGTTCTGCTGATTTGGAAGGGATTGGCCGAAAATTGGGGGAGAGAAAATGGATCTCACGTGGGCTTCAGAATTGGAGAGAGAGAGATAGCGTGTGGCCTTCAAAATTGGGGGGAGTCAAACGTTTACTCACATGCATGAGCTCTCTAAGCAGAGGCAAAACGACGTCGTTTTGCCTTCCCCTTCTGCGTACAAGCTTGCTTCTGCCTGACTCCGAACAGAGACGTAGATTGACGTTTTCCTGTAGTTTAGAGACAACCCAGTCAAAGTTAGGTGTCTTTCTTTCTTCTCTTTCATTTCCTCTCCTCTCTCACTTCTCCATCTTCTTCTCCTCATCTTCTTTTCTCTCAACCAGAAGATCTTGTTTTTGCTTTTGCTCTCTGAATTCCCTCCGATTTCGGTAGAGCCGGAATGGTTTGTTCGTTGTTGGTTTCTATGGTTGCTCAAGCACGAGAAAGAAGAGAAGATGAGAAAGATTAGGGCTTTTGGGGACTCTGGAGAGTTTTAAAAAATTTGGAAATTTAGGTTGAGAAAGCAAGGAAGAGGGTAAAATTTAGGTTTTTCTCCCACTGTGTGTCTTCTAATGGGTGGTTTTATTGGTTTGATGATATTTTCCCCCTTCTTTTTGGGACTGGTTTAAATTTACTGTTTTTTTTTTTGTGCACAGTGTGCCATTCCTTTTTACTTTTTTTTTTTTTTGCAGCAGGGCATGAAGGAGAGAAGAGGTAGAAGACTTGGTACGTGCGACAGATGTTCTGCAACTGCAAAAATGTGTGTTTCTAACTTACAATTATATTCCAGATTTTGGATTATTGAGGCTGCAAAGATGTTCTGCAACAGTAGGGATGTTCTGCATTCTTCAATTAAAAGGTTGAGCTGATTTTTTTTCCTCATTCCAACTTGGTTTTGTCTCTGTTTCTGTGTTCATTTGTGATTATTTTATGCATTTGGAAGGACGAGCAAGCGAAAAAGAGGATAACAACGCATATTTAGTTTTCATTTGTTTGTGTTGTTTGATTTTTTGCCTTCTCCATTTTCAGCTTCTCTGCTCTCTGGCTCCATCCGCATTCTGAAACCATGGGTACGTTGCATTTTCTTTTCAAACTTTACCATGTTTCTGATTGTTTGCTGCTAAGGCATGTTTCTTGAAACCGTTTTGGAATGTTCTTTAGGTGTTCATTGATTTAGACACCTAAGTGCTTATGGGTATGCTTTTCAAGACAATTCTTACTCAATCTTAAGCAGGTAAATTTTTCACAAGTTTAGTTTATCTTTTTTTAAAAAACCCATTGACAAAAGGGTTTCAGAATGCAGCTATAACAGAAAATTTTCTGCTTCAATAGTGTTTCTTTTCATTTTCTCATTTATTTGTTTGCAGGATGGAAAAGTATTGCCTCAAGGACCTGTTGTTGATTTTTTTTACGTTTTTCCAAGGACTTCATTGCGGTTACTGTCCATTTGTTTAATGTGGTTGATTCTTTTATGCTTTTATTGGGGTTCTTTTACAACTTGCATTTATTGGGTGTTCTTTGTTTGAATTTTGATTGAGAAAGGAAGAAGGTACAGTTTTGGTTGAGAAAGGGAAAAGTGAAAGAAAAAGGCAGATTTCTGCTGGCCAAAACTGTTCATGGCATTAACTTTACTGCCTTTCATTTCAAATCAAAAACAAGCTAAAGGATTCTTTAACACAATTCAAAGTGAAATTATTTAAGTGGAGCATTAGACCTTGTAGGACTCTTTCAATTCCTTGCATTTCACAATGGAATATTGTAGCTCGCCTCCCCTTTTTGTTTCCTTACATTTCTTACCCATTTTTGGCTTCGGAAGTTCAGGAAAAGGAAGGAGCAATGGTGCCCCTGTTTATGATGCCTGGTTCAGCTGTGCCTCAAACCAGGTAATTTTTTAGTTACTGCAACTAAAACATGATCAAATTAGTAGGAAGTTGTTAAAAAGATCTTGGACCTCTCCATCACAGGTGGCGCAGATTCTTTTAACTTGCCATGCTTTTTCTCAAATTGGGTATGCTTTCTGGAATTATTCTCCAAATTTTCTATGGG
Organism: Leptodermis oblonga; assembly: GCA_016801395.1. NCBI lineage: Eukaryota > Viridiplantae > Streptophyta > Magnoliopsida > Gentianales > Rubiaceae > Leptodermis > Leptodermis oblonga. The sequence goes on from CM028755.1 coordinate 46,387,280, forward strand.
ATATTGGGTAGCTGGACTGCTTATCTCATCAGCTTCCTCTTTGTCGAGTACAGAGCCAGAAAGTAGAAGGAGAATGTCAGCTTCAAGAACCATGTTATACAGGGTAAATTAATATATTTGCTATGAAATCAACCCAAAAATTTAGTTATCCCTTTCGTTCATTCTTACGTTAATGTTAATATTTCAGGGCCACCATAAGCTGAAATGCTGTTTTACGAAATACTCTTTCATTCTTACATTATCAAGGGTAAGACTATAAAGGAGCATAAAAGCCCAAGTCCTACAAAGCAAAATTCCTTTTTAAAATTTTTGTTTGGGTTTTTTTCTTGGGGGTGGGGTGGGGGAGGGGGGAGGGGGGGTGATTTAACATTAACAACTGAGCAGGTTTAGGCTTTAAGAAACCTGTATCCAAGAATTTGATGTTCTACATTGCCCTATTTGTCATGTTTGATCAGCTATTCGTACCAGTTGTTAAGCATGATTTCTCTGTATCTTATTATTGCTGATATGTATTTAACCATGCTTTATGCTATTTTGAGTCTCAGGTTAACCGGTGTTGGTTTGTTCACACATGTGCTCTTGTATTGCTTATTGTGTTGCTGGTAAGTTCCTAGATCTTATTTAGCTATGCGTGTGTTTCCTTTTTATGTTATCAGAACCCTTTGTTCTGTTTATCGGTTAGCCGCTACTGTGGTGCCTTGTAGTAGTTTCCCTGTATTATTTTGTTTAGATATTTCTGGTTTACTTTATAGCTGTGATGCCAGAATTGTACAGTGTGATATGGCATTCAGCTTTGGCATATTCTTAGTTATTGTACTTTATGCCTTGCTCCTTTATTTGGTTTGCCTTTCTGCATAGGTTTCCTTCTGTCTTCCTCTTTTCTTTGCATCCCTTGTACCATAGTAGTTAACCAAACATTTTTTTCCTTCCTATTGAATTTGAGTTGAATTTTTTTGATGTCTTGAGTTTTAATCTGAACTCTGGCTTCAGCCTGCCTATTCTCATTGTTCTTCCTCTTTTTGGCCTTTTTATACAGGATTTGTTCGGGTTCTTAGCTCCTTATTTATTTTCTATATACTGTGACAAGATTTACCTTTTCTCTATGATATGCTTATCGTTACTACATAATATGTTGGCTTTAGGTGCCACCTGAATTCCAGTATTTGTTCTTGTCATCCTTCTTTGTTTATTTCTATGGGTGTTCATACATAGTTTTGTCTATCTTCCTTCTTTCCTTTGCATTTCTCTGAGCTCTAATAGTTAAACAAGCTTTTTACCCTTTTTGTTGGATTCAAGTTGGATTTATTTGATGCCATGAGTTTTGATATGGACTTGAGGTTCAGTTTGACTATTTTCATTATCCTTTCTTTTTTCCTCCTCATCATATAGGGATTGCCCAGATTTTTAGTTTCTTTTTTCTTTTCTGCATATTCATTGAAGATTAGCTTCTACTTGTGACGTGTTCATCTTTAAAACGTGAACCCTTCTGGTTTATTTTTATTTTTATTTTTTTTAACACTTTTTCTTGTTGGTTTCAACTTTTCTCTCTCTCTGTGCTCAATTGTTAATTTTCATTTTTTTATGCTTTGAAGGAGGAGGAAGTGGAGCTCGAAGAACAGATTTTCTCTTCTACGAGCTCTGTCGTGAACACTTTTTTGGCTAGCAACCTGTCTTTTTTTTTTTCCTTAATCTGGAGTGAGGATTGCAGATTTCAAAAATCAATAATCTCATGTATGTTTGCTTGGGCACGGTTAAATTCGTTCTCCAGATTAATTGTAACATTCTTTTTACATGATTTGATCTCAATTTTTCAAAAAAGTAACTTAGTAAAAGGATTTTGTGGTTCGGTTTAAGAAGAGGAAGAAGATCAGTTCTAGAGGATTGCCAGTTTTGTTGTTTAGGGTGGGTGTCGATTATCTTGTACCTTTCTTTTGTTCATGAGATTTAATGTTTTTCTTTCACATTTTTTTGTCCTTGGTCAATTTTTTTCCCCTGCTTCTTCCATTGAATTTTTCTCCTCCCAGTTTGCTTTAATATTTTTCCTCTCATTTGCCCTCTCATTTCTGATTTTTGAAGCTCATACCACTTCAAGTTTGGGACCGGAATTGAAAAGGAAAAAGGGCTAAATGAAGAGATGTCGACTGTCTCCATCTTCAACAAATGAGCAGTTGATGTTTGATTGGTGAGGCATCCTACCTGTGTAAACTATGAAGTGATATTCTGGTATTAGTTCGTCCATGCCAGAGCTGGGATGATGTTTCATTGTTATTATTTCTATGGTTGCTCAACCACGAGAAAGAGGAGCATATGAAAAAGATTAGGGCTTTTGCAGAGGTATTGTTTTTCATTTTCTTCTATTGTTCAGTCTCCTTCCACTTTCGCTTTCGCTGTTGGTATTTTTTTTCTGATTTCTCTCTCCCCTCTTGCTTTTCAAACTCATGCCAGTTGAAGGTTGGGTCAGAATTCAGAAGGAAAAACAGCGAAATGAAGAGATCTTTGGAGTTTTGGGATTTCTGTGCTTTGTATGTTGCCTCAAAAACGAAGGTAAACATTTTTTTTGCCCTCTTTTTTTCAGAACTTTTGTCTTTCTTTTGGGGTTTTTCGAAGGTATTCATCAATGTTCACGGGCTCCCGGCAGAGATGAACTTGAGTTCTGCGCTGGTGGAAATTTTTATTTTTTCCTAAATTTTTTTGTTTCTTTTTTATGAAAATTCCTGATGTTTTTGGTAATTTAGGTCACTGGAGATGAGTTTCTTTTTTGTAAAAATGTAAGAAACCTTTTTTTTCCCTAGGTTGGGATATGTCAGCTTCCATTTTACCCTATGAGTTCAGAAACTATTGGACGAGTTGGTGAAACGTAAGTGAATCTTAATTTTAACTTGGTGATTATTTGGATTCCTTGGGTTTTTCTATTGAGTTTGTGACTTTTATACTTAGCATGTGAATTGTTGATTCGGCTGCTTCATAAATCCTTATTTTCTGGTTGAACTGTAACCTTAAGTAGGAAATAGTCAGAAAAATGTGTTGATCTCTCAAGCTCTTCTGTTTGTAGCTGGATGGATTGTTAGGGTAATGGGCTTACACAAGAATTGATAGTTGTTGTTACTGTTTGTAATCACCCCAAGGGCTGTTGTAATATCTTTTTTTGGCTTGATGTGAGGTGGTATAAGTTCTGTTTATGCTTTTCTAGAAATCAGCTTTTTGAATCATGCATTTGCAGTTAATCTTAGTGTTCTGTTGTTGATTCCATTAGTTCTTGCTAATAATAACGTGCATTATATTGCTAAGTCTTATTGTTTTGAGTTTGGTCTTGCTGCTAAAACAGTCTAATCATCCCTCATCAGAATTCTGTTCTAATCATGGCAAATAGTCTTTTTCCAGCAACAACATAGCAATGTCTTTGTTGAAGGTCATTTTCTTCTTCTTCTTCTTTTTTTCTTTTTTTTTTTGTGAATTTGCTGTTTCTATTTTTTCTTTTTTGTTCTCACTTTCGCACTGGTTTTTTTTACCGAGCTATGGAAGGCATGTGCAGGTTCATTGGTGGATGTGCCAAAACTTAAAGGAAGTGTCTATTATTTCCCTCAAGGACATTTGGAGTCTGATCCTAAGTTACTTGCTACCACCTTATTATTTATGAGTGTGATCAGATGTCTGCAGTTTAATAAGTATTGGATTGCTTCAAGAGTTTCCTGAACTCCATCCTTCATATTTGCCGATTTGCCTTTTTTCTTCTTCTGTTTCCCTAGATCTCTTACCATATTTATGCTGGGAGCAGAAGATATTGCTATAATCAATAGAACCGAAGTACAAGAAGCTTAAATCTTAGTAATCTAATATTCATTTACAGATTTATGAAAATGATGTATGCCTCTGCATTTTGGATGTAAATTCTCTGAGCCCCAGAGGTAAGGAAGGTATCATGGGTAAGCTAATTTTTATTTTTCTTTTAGAGTGTAATAGTCATCATGGCTCAAAGTGTTTTGATGAGAATTTGTTTGGAAAACATAGTGGCTATACATTATAGCAATAAACATTAGGTTTCGTAGTGCTTACGATCTTCCATCTTTTCTGTTTGAAATTAAGAAATAGAACTGAAGTCAGTACATTAGAGTTCCTTGCATGAGAAACTATTTTTAACTTATGCCTTTCTCATCAAAGTAGTTAGTAAAAAAGCATTGATGGTTCATGCCTGAACTTATTGACCCACAATATGTCTTTACCTACTTACTTTTGGTGGCTGAAATGATTTGTTCTGTTTGTTCCGTGGTTCTTGTATCGATTTTGCATCTGCCACTAGGCAAACTATAGCAATCTTTATTTTCGTTTGGATTTGACTCGAGGAATATTGTGAAGCACAATTAGATGGTAAATAACTATGGGAGAACTAAAGTTGTGAATTGATATCCTTACTGGTTGATGCTAAAATATCTGATTATTTTCTAATGGGCCATAGATCATAGAGTTCATTTTGATTCAAAGATTTTCTACATAGCATTTTTAATATATATATATATATATATAAATTTGGCCGGTATACCTTACGTTCTATTTATCTTTTGATCTTGGTTTTCCAGGCACTTTCTCATCATTCCAAAACAACATTTTTCTCTTGTTTTGTGGGTTTATTTCTGGTTGTATTGTTCTTGAAGGGAGGATTAGCTTCTCTGAGCTGTTTCCTATTTTGGGATGAAATATTAATGAAGATTAATTTGCAGTATTAAATTTTGTACCGGGTACAAATTATTTTTCCTGTTGATGAATGATTTGAAATTATACTCTTTCTTTAATGGGGTCTTCATTTACTGTTAGTCTTCATTGTTTCTCCTCGCTATTGATGTCTTCTTCGGTGAGAGTATTGTCTTTTTTCTGTCATTTTCTTATTTTGATTCGTATTCAGATTCATAAATCCACTTTTTATGATCCTGACACTTACTTTTTCCAGGCTGCCTTTGCTTGAGTATAATTGGAAACAAAATTTCCTCATCTTTCAATGGTCATCTTGTCGATTTTTGCATAATATAAGTTTTCTTTTTTGCAGATTTCATCGGTAAAATTTCTTTTTGAGATTTATCTTCTGGAAAAGAAGAATTTTGAGATGATGTTTTGGTGGTCATTTGTCCGGCAACAACAGCTCAAAACTTTCACGTAATGCTTTTGGGAGGTTTTTCTATAATTGAAATGTGATTAGTTTTGCGATACATCTTTGTGTTTTTTTCTCATGAAGGGGCTCCTGCCACGACTCAAAGTGGGTTCTAAGTTGTTTTTTACATCTGTTTTTTAGTGTTCATTTTTTCAAGATTACATATTTATTCTGTAGCTTTTTATTTTTATTTTTTTTACTACATTATCAAACCAAGGAGAGCTTGAAAGCTGCATGAGGTTGGAAACTCTTTTGCTACAACATGAGTTCTCTTAGTTATTCTTCCTTTAATAGATATAATTTTGGTTTCTCCTCGGTCATTTTTGAAGCCTAACTTGTTATATCTTCCATTTCAGTTATATCATGCTTCTTATTTACTGTTTCTTTTCTTTTTTGCACTGCTTGGCTTTATTTTTTTTCAGCAACTTTATTTCCTTGTGTGTTCATCATGATACCACATTTTCTCTTACTGAAGTTGAAACGCTACCCTAATAAAATTAGGTGGACAAAGTTTGTGTTTTAGACTAACTTAGTACCAAAGAGTGTCAGGTGACCCTTATCCCTGACTCTGTAGTCTTTGCAGGTTCCAGGAATCACTGACGGAGATTTGACTCCAAGAAGTATAAATGATCGTTTACTTGCTTTAATAATTAGTTGTGTTGTTAAATTGACCCTTATTTTGAATATCAAGCTTATACTAAATGTCTCCTTTGTTTGTATACATATATTTATTTTGTGGGTGATATTGTGTTATTAATTCCTTCATGGTAGAAAGATTAGGGCTTTTGCAAAGGTTGTTTTTCTTTTTCTTCTATTCTTCAGTCCCCTTGCACTTTTGCTTTTGTTCTTTTCTTTAATTTCCTTCTCCCCTCTTGCTTCTGAAACTCATATCAGCCTAAGGATGGGTTCAAGGCCCTCTTTTTTAGTGTTTTTTTTTAGAATTGTCTTTAAGCTCAATTTTAAGAGCAAAGAAACGAGGGAATTCAATTCTGGGTTCTCTGTCTGTTGTTGTTTCTTTGGTTGATTTTGAGAAATTGGTCTAAAATTGTGGTGACAGTTTGTTTGCCTATTCCTAACCCTGAATACAAGGGTCCTTGGAAGGCCAAAAGTATGCAGAGTTTGAGAAATCGGTCTAAAATTGTGGTGACGCTGTTCGTGCGAGTGTGGGTTTTGTGTGGGGGTGAAATTTTTTTTGGGGGGGGGGGGGGGGGGGGGGGGGACTGAGCTATCAACTGAATTGCTTTTAAGATTTTATTTCTTTGGTGCTAAATTTTCTGGTTTATCTCATTTGATTATCTTCAGTTAAACTGCTGCTCAAATTTTATCTTGCAGCGGGGAGAGTGGGGCTGGGAAGACTGAAACAGCAAAAGTCGCAATGCAATATTTGGCTGCCCTCGGAGGAGGCAGCAATGTCATAGAGTATGAAGTCCTGCAGACGAGCTGCATTTTGGAGCCATTTGGAAATGCCAAAACATTAAGGAATAATAACTCAAACAGATTTGTTAGTTCTCTTCATCCATGTGTTTTCTCTTTTAACTATTGTGAAGCATTTCAGCTTTATTTGGCATTAATAGTATTCAATATTCCATTTTGTCTCACATAATTGTTTTTCATTATAGGAGAAGTTGATTGAAATTCATTTTCTGCAGTAGGAAAAATATGTGGTGCTAAAATACAGACCTGTAAGGATCCTTCTCTTGGAACTTGCAAACCATTATCTTATGCATTGATTTTTCTTCTTGTTGAGCTGACTTGATTCGGTAGGTGATCTTTTTGCCTTCTATATGGTGACTCCTGATCAATTCCTCTTTGCTACTTCTCTTTGCAGCGATTAAAAGGACAAGTAGATGGAGCTTACATAATGATTTGGAATAAAGAGTGGCCTTCTATTGATTTGGAATAAAGACCCTTCTTTTGATTTTGGGAAGACAATCTCTTCTTATTTTGGGCAGGAAGACCCTTCTTTTAATTTTGGGAAGGAAGACTTTCTCTCCCCAATTTTTTGGGCCTCTCTTTTTCAAATCAGCAAAACAACATAAAGCCTTTTGTTTTTTTTTTTTTAATAATGCATCTCTTCCAAATCATTACAAGTCCTCTTTTGTAATTTACATTATAAATTTTAATCTTATTTTTTACTCAATTTTATGTACTCTTTTTTGCACAAATACCTTAACAATTTTCTAACTTTATTTTTATTTAACTCCTTTTTCATGACAATAAATCGATACAGTCATTAATTTTTAAAAACAAATTCATTCTACTGATTTTTATCAAAAAACTGAACAGACCTTTGCACTCATTTGCAACTATTATATTTAATTCACATAACTTTCTATCATGTGATTTAAAATTTCATACAATTACACACTATTTTTAATTACAATATCAATTTATTCAGGTATCAAACTCATTCCATTTCATTTCCATTGCCCTTCTTAGCAAATAAATTTGTTACATAACAATTCCAGAACATCCTACAAAAAAAAAATCTACAATTACCGCTTCAATTTGTAAAAAATTTTAATCAAAAATTTTTCAAGCTAATAAAAAAAAAATTAACCGACCGTTTCTTCTTCTTTTTGGGCAGCAAGCCCCTTCTTTTGATTTTGGCAAGACCCTCTCTTTTTCTTTTTGGGCAGGAAGACCTTCTTCTAATTTTGGGCAGGAAGGCCCTTCTTCTAATTTTGGGAAGGAAGACTTTCTCTCCCTAATTTTTTGGACCTCTATTTTTCAAATCAGTAAAACAACAAAAACCTTTTTTTTTAAATAATGCATCTCTTCCAAATCATTACAAGTCCTCTTTTGTAATTTACATTATAAATTTTAATGTTATTTTTGACTCGATTTTATGTACTTTTTGCACAAAAATCTCAACAGACCTTTGCACTCATTTGCAACTAATATATATAATTCACATAACAACTAATATATGTAATTCACATAACTTTATCTTGTGATTTAAAATTACATACAATTACACATTATTTTTAATTACAATATCAATTTTTTCAGCTATCAAACGCATTCCATTTCATTTCCATTGCCCTTCTTACCAAATAAATTTTATATTAATAACATTTCTAGAACATCCTACAACAAAAAAATCTACAATTACTTATCCAATTTCTACAAAATTTTAATCACAAATTTTTCAACCTAATAAAACAAAAATTAACCACATCCACGGCGCGTTAGCGCCGTGGCAATCCCTCCTAGTCATATTTATATAGGCCTATTAAACTAAACATATGCATTTCAAAATTGCCTATTTGCCAACCTTTTTTTTCGTTGTCATCTTCTTCATCAATTATTGAGCTGTAAACTTATAGTATGTAGTTTAATCAAATGCATAATCATCTCGAACTTAGTATTTAATGGTACTAAAATATATGATACATCGTTATTGTAGGATATAAAACAAAATATATCCTAAATAATATAGAGAGATTAACGCACAATGGAATATAACTTCATTGTAATAACGAATAACAAGTAAACTCGCATGCAATCAATCTGGGCGGCAGACCAAAGCCGTTGGTCAAGAAACAGCCGCAAGGCTTTTCAGTTTCTCTATATATTCCTCTCTAAATTTTTGTATTCTGGACAAGTGTGGAGGTTTCACTTAATAAGTGGTAATTTCTAATGCGAAACGAGTACGATATAGTCAAACTAGAGTTGGCGAACTGATAGCAGTTTAGAACATTTTACGAACTGAACACAATACAAATATAAAACGGCTGTGTCTTGACTGATTCGAATTAAATAATTTGACCAAAATAATTAAACAATTTTAAACTGAAAAATATTGACATGTAACTCTCACATTTAAACACAACACGACGTCACGACCGATAATATTTTTCATCATAATAAATGGTTCAATTTTGGATTCCATTGGAATTTAAAAGGCATCTTTGAACTTTGATACGTGACCTATCCAAACACGTCCTTTGGATGAATGAGTAACACCGCTTAATCAGGCGTAATCTCTGATGCGTAGTCTCTGGATCTTCCTAATCCATTCCTGATTTGGGCTTTGGCCCAAACTTTCGGCCCGTTTTCTTGTGGGTTTTGGGCTTTCTATTCCTCGGCCAACCGAAACTATACATTATCGCCTAACACGTATACGAAAACGTCATCTCTAAATTATATCTATATATATATATATATATCAGAAAGATAAAATTGGAAAGATAAAAAAAAAAAAAAAAAAAACAAACAAACAAAAGAACTCATGAGTTTAAATTAATAAGCGTTTCCAATTTATTTTAATTTGTAAGGAAAAACGCTTCTTCAGTCCTCTTTACCCACTGCTCCCTTTTGAATTGTGAGGTCCCCCAAGACAAAAAGACCAGATCGAGAATTGCTGCACAGATCTTTTTCTCTTGGGTTTGTTCGTCCCCCTTTGCCCAATTTTAATTTTGCAATTTTTTTTTTTTTGAATATATTTTAGATCTTCTTTTCCGTTCAAGCGCGATGAATTTTGAGATTAATTGTTTGTACATTTATTTTTGTGAGCTGAGGGGGATTTATTGCGAAGTTATCTGAATTGTGAATCGTCGGATTGGGGATACTGATGTTCCTGTTGAATTTTAATAGTTTTTTTTGATTTTATTGTTTCTGGAAATTTGTAGTGCTTCTGTGATATGGAACGATTGACTTTTCCTGGGTAGGCTTGGAGAATTGACTTTTTTTTTGAATGTTCGAAGGAATTGGGTTTTGGTGATATTACCAAAGATTGTGATTGTGCGTGTGCTTGTTTCTTGTTCTTTACTTGTTCAATTGTTTGGCAGTGCAATTAGTGGCTGTTGTAATTGGTTTGATGGGCGATCAATCGAAGGATATAATGTTTGATCTGAATGCCTTCGCAATCCGTTTCTCGTGGTTAATTTAGGTAAGGAAAGAATCAAAATGAAGTATGATTGCAAAACCGAAAAATTAAGCAAAAGTAGAAAGGAAGGACGTTAGATTTTGCATCTATCTACTAGTTATGATTTTCTGTATCAAAATCATCTATAATTTGATTTTTGATTCACATTTTTTTCAGTTGTGTGAGTGAAAATTCTTTCACTTTAAATTCCTTTTATTTGACTATTTTGAAAGCATTTATAGGTCTGGGCATTGGACATTGTAGCTACTAAGGTTAAAATTTTGAAGATAAACTCTACCATGACCCTTGAAATATCAGGAGTCTGCACCTGGTTGATTTTGTTATGATATTTGGTTGCTAAGTTTATGCAATGCTTAACCTGGAACTGCGTGTTTCTGAGCACGTATATGATGGCATGCTGAAAAGAATTAACTGGAATGTTCAGCTGTAACCTCTGTCAGCTCTTGAGATGCAAACACTAAGCTATCCCGATACTTATTTATTTTGTAGGGAGTGCCTGCTGGTTTCATGTGAAGTACTTCTTCCTCTTAGTTTATTTGCATTTTGAAATCTTAAGCACCACCATTCGGTGTTTCAAATAACCAGATAGAAAAGCATGAGTTCATCAGTACTTTCAGATGTTTCTTCCGGATGTGTGACCCTAGATTTGTAATCCTTCTCTTTCAAATCATGCAACACTTTTCTGATTTTTTATGATGAGATTATTCTTTAATTAGCTTTTCCATTTTCTAGGCGTTGAAAGAGATCTGCCTGAACTGCTTTTCACATACTTTGGTGTCTTAACATTGTGAAGGCATTGTGGGTTTGAGATTTTGGTCCATATGCAAGGGAGAGGAGTTCTTGGAATCCTTTCCTGACAACATTGATCTTAATCAGGGTTCAAGTTCTCATAGTGCTGCAATGGACCGATCAACTGCTTGGGATAATCTGCTAAATCCAGTTGAAAGTCGGTTGTCCAATTATGCTCTGTCTTCAGGAGAAGGAAATACTCTTTCTGTGATAATGCTAGTCATAACGGTCGAACTTTAGGTGGCTGGGATCCTGTGAGTCGAGCTCTGGTGCAAATATACAAGGCCCATTTGAACACTAATGATTTAAGATTGGTCCGAGTTGGTCTTCTCTAAATAATAGTGTGATGACTGATGGGAAGATCAGCAAACTGGCAATTTGAACGACCTGATCCTTTTCTTCATGAAAACATTTCCAACGGGTATGCTGGCAACTATACTCAAAGGCCCCTGAATGTACACAGCCCGTTTCCGTTTCTTCTCGTCCCCTTAATGCAACTTTTAATGGAGGCTTCAGAGGTACTGTGATGATAATTGGTTTGGTAGAGGATCGGGTACATCTCCAATTTTGTATCGGCCTGGCAGATCACCGATTGATGGTTTTCCCATTCATGGTGCAACTTCTGATAATTTTGGGTCCTATTCAGGAAGTTCTGGTTATATGGTTTCAACATCATGACGGGTCAAGCTTCATCTTCAAGTTCCTGGGGTGCGTCCTGTAAGCGAAAGGCCATTGAAGGGAATCCTTCACGGCCTTGTTCCAGTGGAAATCTGAGCTCCGATATGCAAGTTGAAACTGTTGGAAGGCACTCTCTTCCCTCTCATTATAATACTTCTAGTAGCTTAGGCAATACATCTGCACCCTCTATGAACTTGCCAGGTTCTAGTCACCTGGGACAACTGAACTCAAGAACCAGGTCTGGTAATGCAGGAGGGAATTATGGTTTTCATCCTTCAAGTGTTAATGAAGCTGTTGAAAACTCTGAAAGAAATTTTAGCTTCAGAAGTGATCGTGGACAACATGAACCAGTTCCATTGGATTTACCTGTGACAAGGCCTGATGTTAGAAATCCTAGTATTAACTCTGCACAGCATCCATCAAGGTTTATTTCAACAAGCGAATTACCAGAAATTAGAGCACCGTTTTCTCGTCCATTGAATTTGAACAGTACCTTGAGACAGTCACATATGATGCAAGGTCCTGGTTCCACAAGAAGCTTGCTTCCTTATTCTAGGAGTGGATCTGTTAATTTGAATAGTGGTTCTTCATTGGGTCCTACTTTATTTCCGGGGGAAAGTGTGCTGCACTGAGGATGAGGGCAGTTTTAGAGGATCCCAAATCAACCTCCAAGAGCATTCTGGTTTTGCATCTCCTCCTGAACCTATTCATATGGTACAGAGCCAACTGGGTGGCTTTTCTCATGGAAACACAAACCTTCAAGAACTGTTTCTTCTTCTAGTTCTCGAATAAACCCTAGTTCTAGTTCACGGCCTTTCCCGACTGTCTGGACGCCTCATCAAAATTCAACGGCCCATAATCAACAGAGATTGGCCGAATTTCCTCCTCCATGGACTCTTTCCCCCCTGTGGAACCTGAGGCTGGTGGGCAGAGAGGACATTTTTTCATTTTTCCCCTTCACAGCCTCTTCTTCCTCAGAGAAGCTGTGATGTCATCTGGATCTAGTAGTGGGGATCTAAATCTGCCTTATCCTAGGTCATTGCTCATGGAGGTTTCCAGCGATGATGTCAATGGTTGGCGTGCTGTAGCTGCTGCCACTGAGGAAGGCAGAGAATTGCATCTGAGTTTGTATTTGTTCTTGTTTTTCTTCCTTATGTTTGGCAATTCCTATGGACTCACTATGGGAAATAA